>MKEJ01023030.1:0-13885 GCA_001753735.1 Embelia ribes | reverse complement strand
AAAATGACAAAAATCATCATATTACATAAGTTCAGAGAGGACAACACAAACTGCATTTTCCTCCCTTTTGTACATTCCAGTTTGAATGGATATTAAATGAGTTGTAACTACACTTGGAACAAGAAATTTCCCCGAGGAAAGAATTCTAGAACATAATAATAAAGGTGGTGGGGACAACAAGATATATGTAGCAATTCTGGAATTTTGTTAACAGTTTCCTCTTCATTCTCTCCAAAGCTAAACAAGGGGAACCTATTTTCTTTTCCCTAATTCAAGGAAAAGGCCACACACTACAGAAATAAAAGTGCGGTATTGAATGCTGAATACTGGTACCTAATTTACCAGTCCATATACAGAAGTTAACACCTGACATTATGAACTTACAACCTTTTGTTATTTTTTTTATTTTTATTTTTTTCAAAATAATATGAGATTGTAAATTTAGCAATAATAATGAGAACCAATTTTTTTAACAAGTAGATAATTATTCATGACTATAAGTAATGAGTTTTGAACAAGTGATGGTAACTATCAAAATTCTTGTACTGTAGTTGTAGCCACAATTCAAACAAAGGTAATTAAAAATTTCTACTGCATTCTTCATGGTTAGTTCCATCAGCCCTCAAAAAAAAAAAAAGATTTTTGTTGATTGTCTCACCGAACATAAGCAGTGGTGTGCAATCTCACACCACTCTCCATCAACAACAACACCTTCTCGCTCTCCCCTGATTCTGTTACTCCGCTGCTATTCATCAGCTTGAACACATATGTCTGAAAAAAAAATCCACGTTTTCAATAACAGTCTACTTAACAAGAGCATTCACACCAGCCTTTCTCATTAAATTTCCAAATCTCACTTTCTATAAATCATTTTTCTTACAAAATAAAAATTGACCATTTTCAGTCTTTCTAAAATTAACTTTATATACAATTAATTTGATATTATATAAATATAAAAATTAAAAAATATATTTTTCAAATATATTGGTGTGTGTTTTATATATTGGTAGGAAAAAATATTTTTTAATAAATAAAGGGTGAATAGTAACATTCTTATTTTGGAAAGTCATGTTTTATTTCTAGAAAGTTTTATGAAAATAAAAAGACTGAATTTACATAATTTTCTCCTTTCCTTCTATTTGGGATACGGAAAGTGACTATAGAAAGTCTGGTGTGAATGCTCTAACAATTTTAAGTTTAGGGGATACGGTGTGGACATTCTCCAAATTTCAAACTTTGATTTAGAGTTGGATATATAGGGATTGGAAATGGTTAGAGCATTCCCACCTGCCTTTGTATAGTTTCCGTTTCTAGAGATTCTGTCAAGAAAATGCTAAACAACAAACTTTGCTTTCCTAAATTGATTTGTCAAATGAAAAAGAATTGTTACTCGAGTTTCCGAGCTTAGTAACCTAATTTAATCATATTCTTTATTAAAATTTGATTTTTTTATTCACAAATGTGCCCTGGGAATTTCTGAAATCCATTTGTTGATCCTTTCATTACATGCCATAAGTGCACTCTGTTAGAGCATTTACGCCTGTCTTTCTCGTTTTGTTTCTAAGCCAGACCCAAACTTCCTAAAAAATCATTTCTCTTACATAAATCAGTTTTTTGGAAATTATATTCACCATTTTCTATACAATTTATTAAAATTATTTAGCTAATCATATATTTATACAAACAACTCAGTAGATTCCCACACTGGGGGGTATAGACAGGGTCTGGCGTACGTAGTCTTGCTCATGTTCCCCCTAATCTTATATAAGATGTATAGTTTTGGTGGAAAAAATTTATTTTTTAATATAGAAATAAAATAGTGATTCTCCCACACGGAAATCTAATTTTGCATTTCTCATGAGATTTTAGAGAAAGAAACACTGGCATGTAACGATTCTGGTACAAGATTCATCATATGAGAAATTAAATTTGAGGAATCTTTTATTTAAAAAGACTGGTGTGGGTGCTCTAAAATATTGATTTCGGTAAGAGAAATGGTTTCTCTGATCTCGAAAGAGTAGTTGGAAAGAACTAGTGGCTGACTCTGAATTTTGTATTGGTATGAAGAAGCAACTCAAGGGCGGAATTACTGAATTTTGTATTGACTCTGAAGTTAATGCCCAATTACTTGGATTCTCGATTGATCAAGGGCTGGTTGGTACATTGCCGATTTTCACTTTTCATATTCAATGTTCATTTCCAGAAATGAAAACGGAATAAAAATCATTAAGTTTTCATTTTTAAGCTGCAGCTAATTGGGTTCTGAATTTACTGTTTGATTTCTTCAACTGTCGATGATTTTACATGTTTTTCGATACAAATGAGGTGCGAGTTCTATTGCATTGGTTATTGAATCTGAAATTAGAATATCTGAAGCTTGTGCGTTGCTTCGACATTTGTATAGCCTTTGATGGATCAGATCCAATTTGGTGAGCTTTAGCTAATTAATTAGTCCTGAACTCAATGCTTGATCACTTCGATTCACTATCGTTTATGTTTTAATATTCTTAATTAAGGTGTAAGTGAGAGTGACTTCTATTGTGACTGTCTATCGAAACTTTGATTGGAATTTCCGAAAGCCTTTTGCTAACCTTTTAATTAAATGCCATTAATCCAATATATTTTCATGCGATTCAGGATCGCTTGCTTTTCTCTTGAATCTAATTTATGTAATCTTGGTTAGCGTTCCAAAAGTTAGTATCCTTCGTAAGAGCGCGACAAAGTGAACATTGGGAATAATAGTACACCGACTGCATGCTTTCCTGATAGGAGTGAATATATTGATTATCAGTCATACCAGAGCCGTTTATATTTATTTCTTTAGGATTCACATTGGAAGGAGGAAAGTATATAATGAGCTGAAATTCTGGGAGCGTGGAGCTCCTTCATGTAGAACTATTGAATATGGTTCATAAATGATTTGACGTTAAGAACATTTTACGAGTAGATTGGAATGGTGAATGCATGGAAGCCTGTTCCTGTGGTACCACCACAGACAATGTAACTCAGATCATGCTCACCACTCGTAAGATTTATCTAGTATGAATACGGACCAAGTTCAAGCTGATTGTGTACAAACTTATATTGTTAGTTGTGCAGATGATTTTGAGTATTATGATTCAAATATAAATGTGTTATTGCATGCATACTTGGGTCTGAGTTCAAGGCGATTAACTTAGAAGTCCCATTCTTTACATGTGCCAAGTCTATCAGATCCAAAATCAATGTTAACGAATCTTGTGATTAGAGCACAATAGACAATTATAGACTTTGTTTCATGAAAATCCGAATTAGGTGTTTGCTGGTTATCTTGTATCTCCTCTCCTCCTGAGCTCATCACTATCCACTTTCACAGGTGACAAGAAAGTTCTATTTGCGGATAGACTTTTGAAGTTCACAAGCTCAGGGAAGATGAAACGAAGAATCCTCCTGATTACTGATTTCGCCATTTATGTCGTTGACCCAGAAACGGAGGCACTTAAAAGGCGGATTGCGTTGGCAGCTGTTGATAAGATATGTTTGAGTGAACTGAGTGACAATTTTTTCGCAATCGTCATTCCAACTGAATATGATATACTCATGGCCAGTAGTCGAAAGAATGAAATTGTAACTGTGTTGGTAGAAGCTATCAAGAGCACATCTGACTATGAACTTGAGGTGGTTTCCTCTAATAGGTAATTGAAATTTACACCAGCACTGTGTTCTCATGAGCTGTCGCATCGATTTCACATTTCCGTTATCCACTGTTTTATTTTCTCGTGAGCTGGGGTGGATTTGTTTTTCAAACTACTGAACTTATTGCAGGTTTGAGTATCATGCAGCTGCTGACCTGGTGAAAGAAGTTCAATTCGAGGAAGTTGAAGGTATGCATATGCAGTGATTTCTAAAAAGTATTTGATTTCTTTTATTAAATTTCTGCTAATTCTGGACTGGCTTTGAAAGCATCTAATTTTCTTCTTATTCAGGGGGTGTGAAAACAAAAATTGTGTGGAAATAGTTGCCATTACGAGTTATATTGCCTTCCTTTCCTTCAGCAAGATTTTTTTGGAACCAGAGTTTCTTATCGTAATGTAGCTTTTTAGTTCTCCGATTCAAAATGTCCGCCCATCTGTCTACCAACCAAAATACAGACGTGAACAAGTTTGATGTAGTTGCATTGATATATTTTTTTATTTATTTACCACATACTTGCAATGTTAGTCTTAATCAATATGCGAAAACAGTTTTCCATTACCAAGGCTGCCGAAATGGTACATTCTTTTGTCGTTGGGAACAGTTTCTTGGCTGTTATTGTTCACGGATACTCTGCAGACTTGTATGCATCTTTAAAAAAAAAAAGACGAAGCTGAAACGTGCCTAATTTTAGGACTAGAGGATCTTACTAGTAGATTTTCTTTCCATTCAGTAGGTGTGAAAACAGAAACTTGCAGTAATGATAGCCATTACGAGTTAAAACGTAGCTTCTTGTTCTTGAATTCGAATATCTGTGTATTGATACTTATTTGTCAGTTATTTCCTATTCCTTGTCGATATAGGAAAACATTATTCCATCGTCGAAGTTGCTGGTTAGTAAATCGTTTCATCTTTGAGAGATGCATCTTTTGCGTTAGTTCTTTGTGGTTCTAGGACCTGCGCATGTCTAAAGAAAAAAAAGCTGAAATGTGCTGCCTACTTTTACGAGGAAATTTCTTAGAAGTCATGCGAAGCATTATGTTGGGTTTACTCTGGTTTCCTAGAATTTGTTCCAACACCATTGCTCGGTTGGATTTATGCGACAACCACCCAACAAGGCAAATATTTCGCTTCTCCAACTATAACTAACCATCTTAGTGCGAATAATGGTTCATTTTGCTACTGTAGGTGCTGCATAATTGCGGCTGTGAGGCTAAAAGCAAAAGAGCAGTTACCCGAATCATTATGAACACAATCAAATTATAGATTGTGCTTTTGTGCTATTAAAACTAAATGTAAAATTATGAATTACGGTAGTTAATTTTGCTGTGGAGAGTAAAATTTGTCAAAAGACTTTAGCATGAGAAATAAAGCAAATATTGTCTAGGGTTGCAAGCTTGCTGTTTGGCATAAATAGTTACGAGTTCCTCGAAAATTACATAGAAATTTGTGCAAATTAGCGGCAACAAAATTTGGTTAATTCAAGCACAAGTACAGCGACAACAAATAAAAATAAAATTCGAGATAAACAAAAGCAACAAATCCAGTGTTTGAAATTGAATACGAAAGAACTCAATCACTGGGGAGAAATTGGTAATCGTCTTTTAAAGATCTTATCAGCAAAATTGACAATCTTCACCCAACCATAAAAGCCTGTTCGAACAAACACGTGGAAGGGTAAGATCAAAACTTAACCAAATCAGGTTTACCTGCCACAAGAATTTGAAGCAGCTTGTCAATATTTCAAGTGTCAAAAAGGAATGCCATGACAGAGAATCAGGAGTGAAGAGATTCACTCACACTGAGGCACGATGTGGCTAGCAGGGCAAACATTCACTAGTGAAGATCCTCACGTCTCTAATTATATACTAGGACAACAATATTTGAGGGCGTCCCTTGCAGTGAAGATTAATCAGAAAAAAGCATCTAGCAATGTCACCAGATGGGACACTCAATCATTGAAATTGAAGATCGCGGAGCAGAATGGCCGCAAATGAAGCCATATTAAGGAGAAGAAGCAGAAAACCAAAGAACCAGAAGCAAGACGATACCTCAACACAAAAACAAAAGCATAAAACTTTAGCAAGATCTTTATCAACATTCAAGCATAGGAAGGTTACCATAAAATACATTACTTAATACTAATATTGTGCATAGACATAACAAAAAAGAAAATAAAACAAGTACTGATATGGAGCCAGACAGAAACTTAGACAGAGTCGAAGTTGATGGCACAACCCAACATAACAAATCTAAAATAGTAAGGACATATATCAGGAGTCTTCAACGACATGAAAGATCCATTCAGCTTCTGCTACGGCGACGCTCGCGAATGCCATTCCTACATCAAATAAAAGAACTGAAATTAGAGATTCAGGACGGCACACATTCATAGAAATTTACTGAAAAGAGAAGCACGCGGGTTTGCAGTCAATGACTATCCTAGAAGGGATGTTGTTATAGTCCCACAGCTAACACAACAATGCATCAATCTGTAACCAGTCACTCCCATGAATATACACTGAACTTATGGCATATACAAAGTAACCGAACAAAATTACCATTCATAGGGTTGGTTAATTCAATGGTAGGGATTCCTGTGTATATGCATGGGTGTGGCACACAGAATTTATAGTAACAGTTGGTTAACTGGTACATCATTCACTAACAGAGAAGTTAAAGCATGCTACACATGAAAAAGGTCACATAGAAACAGATCCCAAGGACTCCCTAAACACATGTTCAATATATAACTTTCCGAGTTCTAAACTAAATGATGAATTATTAATTACCAAAAATACAAGAGAAAAGAATCTTTACCCATTTGCATAAGGCACCTCCTCACGTCCACGATAAGGTGGAGGAGATCTGCTATAGCTGCGACCACGGGGTGATAGACTGCGACGCCTGGGGGATCTTGCACGAGAGCTGGGGCTCCTGCATCAATTGAAGCAAGTTTATACAAAATTATTATAATCAAATAACTAAACCATCTTATGTAACAATTGTTCATTAGTAGGATAATCAGAAAATATGGCCTTAAATGAATATGTGATACAAAAACAGATCAAAAAGAGGGCCGCAGCTCATAAATCTGAATATATAATTGTAACCTCACCTCCGACCGTAGCTTGGACTCCTGCGGTATCTAGGGGGTGGACTGCGACTGCGGCGCCTACCNNCGACCACGTCCTCCTCCACGTCCACCGCCGCTGCCCCCACCACCACCTCCATTTCTCGAGTTGTGAGATAGCTCAACTCTCCACCCATTCTTACCTGTTCGGTCACAGTAAGTCAATTTCTTGCAAAGAAACAAAAAATGTAACAGAGGTATAAATGTGGGAAGTAAGAAGGCATCCTAAACATTTTCAAGATATATTTAGATCAATACTTCCCCTCTTCTTATTTGAATTACTTGTATAGACTTGTGGCGGAAACACTCAGACAAACTTGATTGATTAACAAACGTATTCCACACTAAACCACATGGTCTGCATAATTTCATATATTCTTGAGTAAATATTAATCAAGTTGTAATGTATTACATCAAAAGCAAGTGACAACGAAAGGAATCAAATTGAGATATGTTCATGCCATGTACAATATCTTCACATGGTTTATAATAATTCCTTAAGGGGGATTTTATTTGGACTACAGAATTGAATAATGGAGCTACATTCACCTTCCCATAACATCCCTAGCTAGTATTTCAATGATAGATACCTTTTCGTACACAGCGTAGGGCATCAGCAGTCGTTAAATATCAAATGACGAAGAGAACAGAATGACAACCAGCTCAAATCTTAAGCATGTGTTGCAGAATTCAATCTTCTATTGACGGATCTTTCTAGCTAAACACAAAGAAATCCGAACTATGAGCAATTTCCAATTCTAACAGAGGACAGGATTGCCAATTCTCCCTTTGTAGCTGTCCAATGACAAAGCCACTTTTTACTGGATCGAAGAAGCCCAAAGAAAAATGCAGATGATGACTATACGTCGAACAGTCTCTCATTCGGACGATGAAATTCTAGCATGCAGTAGGACGAAAGACAAAAAGAAATCTAAGCAGAACTCTGAAGACGTTCTTGAGAAGAACCTGGACCAAAATCTATGAAGATGTAACTTTGGCCAAAAGGTCAACATCACACCAAAATTTCCAAATGAGAAGACTGTTTCATGGATAGAAATCTAATATTTAAAACCATACCATCTAGATCACGGATTGCATCTTGTGCATCCCTACGATCATCAAAGTCAATGAAAGCATAACTCGGAGGCCTCCGTGCCACCCAAACACTGCATGCATAATAATAAGAGGGAAAACAATAATTAGATTAGGGCATTCCCAGCAGTCTTTCTATGCTAGCTCCTATCTCTAACTATTAGAGAATGTAGCAAAACAAATCTTCCATCAGTATCTTTAAAACTATTCACTGCTTACAAATTAAGGAGAAAAGCTACAGTACTCTTGAATTGGGAAAGAACTGCTCGCCACAATATCTATCAAATAGTGATTTTAATGATTATTTAATAATAAAAAAATAAATTTTCCCTCTTTGCATATCATCCCTGTACTTACCTTCTCTTGTTTGGCACTATTTGCATTTCAATTTCTCATCACTTGTAGTCCATTGATGGTTATATTGTTGATGATTGATGAGGCATCTTTAATGAGTTGTGGTGGTGGGAGGGAGATCGGACTGCGAGACGGGGGAATCGGGGGTCAGGGATGGGGAGATGATGAGATAGGGAGGGGAAAGATGAAGAAGATGATGAACAGCTATGGAGAAGATTTATTTATTGCTTTTTATAGGTTATTTTTTTATTTTATGTGTTACAATAAACAGATTATTTTAATATATGCTGAATTTAATTTGGAGTCACTGATGGATCCAAACTCTAAATTTGGTGTTTCTTTGCACTATAGAGGCCCTATCCTAAAAATTTGAAGGGTTTATTTTAGAAGAGCTGATGGGAATGCCCTTTTTGCAATTTGTAATGGTGAAAGATCTCAAAATAGGTTGTGGTTTTGCTTTCACTTCAAAATTTCAAGATAGGCTGTAGGGTGGGTGGTTGATAAGATAGCCACTTGTCACCGGTAACAGACAATAACTTTAAACTACTTTAAAGAGAAAAGGAGATTATGGCTTACTGAATAAAGTAGTTTATCTTTTATTTTTAAATTACTTCACCGCGTTAACCACTTCATTACTTGTCCTTTTTGATTGCTTCTTTTGGAGTGTCTTAAACTCTCTTGTTAAATATGATAACCTTTTCACTATATCTGGATATGAAGAAGGGAAACATGTAATAGAATTGTACAGAGTACAAAATAATTTGGTTTTTTGATTAAAGAAGAGGCAAGGGACCCAACACTATCTCTACACTTCCAATATAGTGATGACATGTTATTATGTACAACTTTTGTTACCAAATTTTAGTTTGCAAAGCAATTCCTAATCAGTATCAGTAATGTTAAATGTGTCTTTCCTTTGAAGGGTAAACTGAAGTTTTCATCTTACTTCACATATTCTTACCTTGTCCTGCCAAATGTTATCAGTGCTGGCGTATCTATTGGAAGCGAAATGTCTGGTGGGGTCTCAAACGTTACCATAGAGAATGTTTTGGTTTGGAGCTCCAGACGAGCCGTTCGTATCAAGACTAGCCCTGGAAGAGGAGGCTATATTCGGCACATAACTTACAAAAATATAACTTTTGAAAACGTCCGTGTTGGTATTGTAATCAAAACGGATTACAACGAACATCCTGATGACGGGTTCGATCCTAAAGCTGTACCCGTACTTGAGGACATAAGCTACACGTCTATTCACGGTGAAGGAGTACGTGTACCTGTACGCATACACGGGAGCGGTGAAATCCCTATAAGGAATGTACGTTTTCAGGACATGTCCGTGGGGATTACATATAAGAAGAAACATATATTCCAATGCGCATTTGTTCAGGGTCGTGTAATAGGGACAGTTTTTCCCGCCCCTTGTGAGAACCTTGATTTGTATGATGAAAAAGGACAGCTCGTTAAGCGATCTGTCTCCCAAAATGTTTCAGATATTGATTATGATTTTTGAAGGTAATTTTTTTTTAATTTTATCTACTTGTTTGGGTTTTTGTGGGTGTCTCTGTATTGCTATATGTATTTTTTCATGGGTTGTATATACTACATACTGCAAATATCGATCAGCAAAATGTTATGAGATTTACACGTCACTGATTCATGCTGTTGGGATCATTTTCTTATTCTTTTTTCAAAATAAGTTATATTTTAGTGTCCTGTTATTCAACAAGTCTATTTTTGTCTATTAAATTTTCATTTGTAGTAACTCGTGTATTAACGCGTAGAGAAGCAAGAAAATCGCTTGCCGCAAATCCGGATGTTTAGTTGAAATTGTTGGCAACAATTCAGGGAAATAAAAGTTTAGTTTGCACCATAGAAAAAGGAACTGAATGATATTGTTCCAATTTAATTATTTTTTGAAGATTTGTTGACAGCAACTTGAACTTAATGAAAATTTGCCGAGGTTTGAGTGGAAAAGCCTTTTTCGACTTTTAAGCACTTGCTTTTTGGGCATCTTGTGGCAAGTATAATTGCCACATGTATCAAGGTATTTTCTTATGAAATACTAACATTTGTTCTTTATTGACCATGTGAACGAGTTCAAAACCATCAACAATTGAAGTTGCATAAATTCTAATTCTCCATTTATCTTTGTTCTTTTTCGTACGCATGTGTTTTTACTTTTTGTTATCGATCATCAATCTCGTGCTATTAGAAGGGGAGACTATTACGACTACACTAAATTAGTAAAGGGACAAATTCAACAATAGGAGTCGCAAGAAATTTCCATTTTTTCCTTTGGTCTCCAATTAAATGTATCATTTGGTTAAAGAAATATTTCATATCAGACCGCTGCAAGGGATTGGGGAGCCTAAAGCGACCCAATAACGAAGGCCTTATTATTATTAAAACTAAATTTATTATTAATTAAAATAAAGAAAAAGAAAATACAATTTTTTTTTTTTACTTTTTGAGAAACAAAATTATTTAAGAATTTTTTGGTACCTTTTATATTTACAAATTTATTCTGATACATCAACTTTTCAATAATTCTTATAAGAGATATTATAAGTTTCCAAAGACTTGGTATTAACTAAATAACGAGAACCAAGATGATAAAACATTCACGTAGAGAAACTTTAGGCCTCGCTTGACTAGCTATTTATTTTCAATTTTAGAAAAATAATAGAACTTTTTTGATAGTTGGATTTTCTATATGTGAAAATTTGTTTGATATCAGTTTCTTAAAATCATTTTCAAGGCGTAAAATGAAAATATTGTTAGTAAAAATTCAAACGCGTAAATAGTTTTCAATAATTATTCATCCTTTAGTTAATTGGACTTTATAAGTTGAACGCGTAAAAGTGTTTTAGTAGAATAATGGGCGTGAACATATATACTCTTCAGTTTCTCACATTAGTGAGTCTCAAACGGTAACAGTATTTTGGCATGCATAATTTGTTTATTTAATAATCATTGGTCACTTTTAATTCCACTTGTGTGAGAATTTACACATGTACTTGCGTATACATAGCAAATGCTGTAACTCACAACATTTTCTCTTAGTCTATGTTTTCAACCTGTTGCAATTTTTAAAAATTCTATAACCGTTTGAACTTATTTTTTTCCAATGAGCCATTGATAAACCCGAACGGTTGTTGGGTATGAATGGGCAAAACTTCAAAGTGGAGCTTATTCCAAAACTTATACCATTTGGCCCATAAGTTACAACCATTTATAAGTAGCACGCCCCTTGACCCATAAGTTGCAACCATTTTGGATTGAAAATTGCAACCGTTGGATAGATTCCTTCGTTTCTATAAATACCCAAGAGTTTTTCAACACTTTAAGCATTTACATTTACACCAAGAATTCTGGAAAAAAAAATACACTTGTACACACCGCATAATTTTTCATAATATTTTAGAACGTCGTAGAGAGTATTGTATTGTGAAATGACCGATTGGAGTTCGGAGTGTCGATTCCATCTGAATTTGGGAAAAGGTCGTATCCTGGGAATCCGTTATCCACGACAGTCTGAAGCCGAGAGAGGGGCCGGACAATAAGGATTTAAGGGGTCGGTGTGATGCGTTGGTCTCGTCTTGGATTACTTCCGAAATCGTTGCGTTGGTGATTCTACTACACCTTTCTCTACGAATCAGATCATTACAAAGACGAAAAGTTTGACAAGTAAGTTCTATATAAAATAAATATTCACTTGTCCGAATTGATTAATTCTAAAAGTGGCTTTTGTCATCTCACGAACTTGTTTGCATTATGCATTTATACTTAGAATAATTGATAGTTGTACAATTAAGTTACTTAATAGTTGGCACTGACAGTTTGAAAAATACATCTATTGTCTGAAGCGTTACGTATTTTCTTTCATTTCCGTAAGTTTATTTCGTTATTGCAAAACGTTGCCTTCTATTAATTTGGTTCCTATGACTATTGGCTTAATGTGTTGACTAGTTAAGAAAATTACTCAACCTATTAATTGGTAAAGTCACTTGTCAGTTTGTATGGGAATTATAATAAATTTTCTCGATTACAAACTGTATTAGCATCTTCAGAAATTTCAGGATTTTGTTTCACATAATAAGTTATTTCTGAAAGTTTGTGGGTAATTTTAAATTAACAACCGGTTAAATTCTGTAAAGTCAGATTGTTTTCCGGTAATTGACTGTGGTTGTTGGTTACATTTCAGAATGGAAAACAGGTAACCAAACCATAAATTAGATTGTTCCCTCGAAGGTGGGGGTACTAGATATACCGACCATACCTAACAGTCAGTTGAAGAAACTGAAGAAGTTCAAGGGGGCGAATTTCAAAAGATGGCAGCCTAAGATGCTATTTTATCTTACGACCATTAAACTAAACCGCTATCTCACTGAAACAGAGCCTTCTCAATGCGAGAATTGTCCAAATGATGTTGTGATTAATGCTTGGAAGCAAGGCGATTTTCTATGTTGTGGTTATATCGTTAATGGTTTGGATAATAACTTGTACGATGTGTATTCCCCTAAGAAAACCTCAAAAGAATTGTGGGATGGCCTGGCCAAGAAGTATCACTTGGATGATGCCGGTACAAAGAAATTTGTAGTCGGTAAATTCCTTGACTTCAAGATGATCGATAGGAAGGATCTTCTTGAACAGGTTGAAAAACTTCAAGTCATTTACCATGAGTTGAGTGAAGAGGGTATGTCATTCCTTGAAACTTTCCAAGTGGCTGCAATGATTGAAAAGTTGCTGCTGCTTGGAAGGATTTCAAGAACTACCTGAAACATAAACACAAGGAAATGAATTTAGAATATCTTATTCTGAAACTAAGGATTGAACGGGATAACTAAAAGTCAAAGAAGAAATTCGGGAGCAATGGACTTTATGCTAAGGCCAATGTGGTTGAAATATCAGGCAACAAGGGTAAAAGGTCCAATGATGGCTCCAAAAGTGAACATAAAAAGTTCAAAGGGGAGTGTTATAATTGCGGTAAAACTGGACACATGTCCAGGGACTGTATCATCTGCTCTAAAGATGGTGGCAAAAGGCATAAGAATGGTAAAAAGAGGCAAAATCAAGCTCATATTGTTAAAGTTGATCTTTGTTCCGATGTAGATGATATGCATCTTACTGTTTAAAGGGATATGTTGTGTAACCAATAATTAATGTACTGATTGAGGCTATAAAAGCCAAGTTTAATAATGTTAATGCTGCTTATAAGGCAGACACAATTATAATAAATATTGCTCAAGAGGCTAATAATAAATTTGTTTATTTAATTGAGTTATTTAATTTATGGCATGGTAGATTTTAACATATAAATCAATTTTTATTTGAATAAATCGACTGCTAGAAATTTACTGCCTAAATTTCATATTGATAAAAATCACAAATGTGAAACTTATGTTGTGGCCAAGATGGCAAAGTCTTTTGTTATTCTCGATTGAGCGAAGTACTGAACCTTTAGGGTTGGTATATACAGATGTGTGTGATTTGAAGTATATTCAAACTAGAGGTGGGAAAAGGTATTTTATTACCTTTATTGATGATTGTACTCGGTACTGCTATGTTTACTTAATGAGAAGTAAAGATGAAGCTATTGAGATGTTTATACAATTTAAAAACGAGGTTGAGAAT
>MKEJ01023027.1:0-15129 GCA_001753735.1 Embelia ribes | reverse complement strand
CATAAATTGTTCCTCAACTTTGCTCTTTCTCCAACGAGTGTTGGACAGTTTTCTCGCGTGACAAACAACAAATGATTTTCAAGAAACAAACTTTGTCCTTTAGTCCGCATGCGAGTTGACTTATTTTCATTTCTGATAAAGTCAAATAAGATCTTCAAAGGGACCCCGGAATTAAGACAACAGTCCAACCTAGCTTACAATGTATCATGATGTGACAAAATTATATCGTATTTCTTTCTTTTATAAATCAGCAATAACTTTATTTGCAATAGTCATTTTAATCCCATTTACTATCGGTTTGCTTGGTCATAGCTTTTGAACTGATATATCTATTTATTTTTTTATTGAAAAAAAATAAATTCATTCAATTTAAAATTTATAACTTATTTAGACTGAAATGAAAAATAATTTCAACTTAAAAATTAAGAAGTCAAATTCTATGCTAATTTAAAAAAAAAAATGAAAAGCTAGAACTTATAACTTGGAACCAAATTTATATCTTTCTTTAAAACCTATTTTGAACTTCTCAGTTTCTATAACTTTGATCAATGTACATTGGCCATCCCTACCATCATTGGAAATATATATCCTTTGCAAGGTTTATCTCATTTATTGATTAAGTTTTTTAATCACCTTACCGTCATAAGTATACTAACCATTAAATTGGTTAAAATATAGTAAAGAGCACTATTTAAATTACAAAATCAAGGATTTAACTTTAATTTTTTTGCTCTTCTTTTTTTTGAAGTGTCAAAAACAAAGGATTGTGAGAGAAGAACCAACAAAGACCTCATGTAGGTTTATTCACTTCCGTAATGGGCTGCACCGTGTTAATGGCCCAATTACATTCACCAAACCCAAATAAACTAAAACTTGAATTGATTTTATTTGGAGCTATTAGAGCATTTGCATCATATATATTATGTAAAAGAAGTTATTTCCCTATTTTGGGAAAACCAATAGTCAAGTAATAGGTTTTTGCAGTATGCAACATAATGCCTAGTGGTTCTTTAAAATAAGTATTAGACAAAGTCGTTACCCAAATGTAGATGACCAAAAACCATTACCAAATAATTAGTTGTACTAGAGTATTTAATACTTCATTATATATATATATATATATATATAATTTTAATTTTAATTTTTTAGTCATAAAAAATTATGTGGTATAATTGCATATTATATGATGTGTAACGCAATTGATTTTTTTTCTATTTGTATTATGAATTTAAAAATTAAGTATTATATATATATATATATAAATATTTTTAATGATATATAAAAAATTATATATAAAAAATAATGAGATAAAAAATATTATTTTAATATTATAGAGAAAGTAGTAGGTAATCTGAGTTTTTTTTTCAATATTTTAGAAATTCTATTAAGATAAACTGACGTAAAAGTGTCCTATATTCAATCAGTTAACAATATTTCAGTTGTGTGGATTATATATTTTTCAAAATAATGGTCATATTGAACTTTATGTGGGACTTTATATTCTGCCAAAAAATTGTTTGACGGTAGTCTTCTAGAATTATTAGTTAAGACTTGATTCAAGTATATTGTCACTAAATAAAATATTCAATAATACTATTCAGAAGAAGGATTGCCGGGCCCTAATATATTCAACATTCTACAATATATTAATGTTTAAAGGTGAAAATTTTCCTTTCTAAAAAACAATTAACTATCCAAAGCTTATACTTTAGATTTCTTGAGATAAACTTAGCAAGCTCTATGTTGTTTGGTATACCAAATCGATGACTTGAACTTATGGTTTCATTTATTAAATAGTCTTTCTTACAATATGTATTAATAGCAATAAATTTTACTCACACTTTATAATTTTACATGCGACCAAATCGTATGTGACCAAATTATAGAAAGAACAGTAACAAGTTTAACACCACCTAAATGGCTAGACCTATCGAAAATGAAAAGTTCAGCAAAACGGATTTGCTCTTTATACAATAAATTTTTTTCTTCGAATATGCAATAATTTTTTTAACTAATGTGTATTGACGATTTGATTACTACAAATTGAAAATAATTTACAGCAAATAATTTGAAATAAACATGAATTCCAAATACTAATAATAAATTGTTTTTATTTTATTTTAATTTATTTTTAAAGTACAATTATTTGTATTGAAAGTTTATTATATATAGAGGACTTCCCAACGAAACACATTATATACACCTCCGCTTTCAATCTTCTAGACATGACCTTTCAACAAGCATTTGGGTCACTACTAGGGAAATCCTATCCATACAAAGATTTTTTTTTTGTCGTTAAATATGAGAATTATTGTATTTTAAGTATAAATTTAGAATAATATATTATCAATATTTTTAATTAAAATTAATTACAGTAAATTATTCTTATTTTATAATAATTTTATTTTCAAAATATAATATTTTCAAATAAAAAGAACTCTTGTATTGAGAGCAAATCTCACTACTAACATTGCAAAAAAAGGAAAATTATTAGAAGTACAAATTATCTTAGAGGCAAAATAATTGAGTCAAATATTGACTATATTAGATTTAGTTTATAAAATGATTTATTTCCTTTTCATTAGTCTGTCTTGTTATGATTTGTTTCCTATTTAGAGATTATCTTAGAGGTAAAATGATTGAGCCAAATATTGACTAAATTAAATTTAGTTTATAGAATGATTTATTTATTTTTCATTAGACTGTCTTATTATGATTTGTTTCCTATTTGGTTAGAATTATTGCTTATATAAATAGGCATTAGTTATGCAATTCTATACATTAATAAGAATTATCTTTATTCTCTTTATATTTTTAACATGGCACCAGAGCCAGCGATACTTGTGACCTAAAAACCTAAAACTACCACCTACTGGCCGTAGGTTCCAAGTACCACTAATTGGTTTGGTTGCAACTTGCGTCTCACCCTACCTATTTGTTATTTTCAAAGCTTCCATAATAATAATAATAAGATCCTTAGTCTCCCTATATTTCTCCTTATTTATTCCTTCAATACTATAATCAATCTTTAATCCATAATACTTAAAATTATGTTTTATCTACCTCGATCTATTGTTGGTGTGATTTTTTATTGGTCATATTATTATCGGTCTTCTACTTATTATTATTACTAGTTATATTCATCTTAATCTACTGTAGGTGTTATAACTCTGAGCCGTGTTATTATCAACTGTGTACTTATAATTGTTATTAGTTTTACTCACCTCGATCTACCGTAGGTGATCATGATTTACCAATCTTGATCTACTGTAGGTGTGACTTTTATTAGTCGTATTATTCTCTATAATGGTAATCTAAGCACTTGATGTGAAATATAAACTTCTTCTAGAAGCTAAATGAATAAAATTAAATATAATATTATTCTTAACACTCATTCACAAGATGAACATGTAGTGAAACTGTATGTCCATATTGAATATGAATACTTGCAGTTTCAAACTCTGCAATCTTCAATCTTCAGCCAAGCAAAACTTTGCATCGAAAAAAACAATGGGGAAAAATAAAATATAGAAGCCGATAATAACACGGCTCAATAAAAATCACACTTACGGTAGATCGAGATTGGTAAATCATGATCACATACGATAGATCGAGATAAGTAAAATCAGTAACAATTATAAGTAAATAGTCGATAATAACACGATTTAGATTTATAACGCCTACAGTAAATTAAGGAGAATATAACTAGTAATAATAATAAGCAGAGGACCGATAATAACATGACCTCCAGTAGATCGATATGGGTAAAACATAATTTTAAGTATTATGGATTAAATATTGATTATGGTATTGTTCCCATAATAGTCAATGCATGGGTTGTTCTGGTACCAATTAACCTACGGATTTACTTGATGGGACTCAAAACATTTGTTTCTATGACAACTATTGCATGGGTTGTTATGCGGATTTATATGTTGGGACTCAAAATATTTATTCACATAATAGTTATTGCTTGGGTTGCTCTGATACCATATTAGAAGTATATATTATCTTAGAGGAAAAATAATTGAGTCAAATATTGACTAGATTAGATTTAGTTTATATAATGATTTATTTCTTTTTCATTAGACTATCTTGTTATGATTTATTTCCTATTTGGTTAGAATTATTGCCTATATAAATAGGCATTAGTTATGTAATTCTATACATCAATGAGAATTATCTTTATTATCTTTACATTTTTAATATAGTATCAGAGCTTTTGATTATTAGGACCTGAGCTATCATTGCTTTCGTAACTGCTAGTGGATGACAACTTATTTTGTCGCTCGCCAGACCTTATTTACTTTTATTACAAGATTGATATTTAGATATTTATTCTTATTTTCGTACTAAAACTTTAAATTGTCTTTTCTTTTTAAAACTTAAGAGTTAATTTTTTTTCATATCAAAATCTTTTATTTAGCTATTATCATTACTTATAAATTTTATTTCTCAAAAACTTGATATCTCGATAAAAAGTAGCCAATATAAATTTTTTTCTTCAAAATTGAAATTCCTAGATGCATTTTTTTTTAACTTGAATTGAGGAGTATGAAAGGGTTTCATTGCCCATGATCAAAATGTACACATAATTCCCTCTTAATCTAATTTCTTCCTGTTATGTTTTTCTTTTTTTGGTTATATCTTTTTTTCTCACCCATTTTCTTCTCTTTTCTCACCTAATTGTTTTTCAAATCTTATTTTTTTATGACTCAATTAACTATAATCGTGTTTTTTTTTTTAAATATTTTTCCCTCGACCAATTGCAAGTGAATTTTTTTTATTTATTACCATCTTTCTCACTTATAATTTATCTTTCAATTATAGTTTTATATTTTATTTTAGTTATCCTCTCTTCTCTGTTATTTTATTCTCTATAATTCGTTATAAATTATAAGTTTTAAAGTTTCTCTTACTAACTTGAGTGGAAGTTGTGATTTATTATTCGCAAATAATTTTCTTTTAGTCTTGAGGGGAGTTATGATTTAATTGAAACCACACGATTAAATAGATTTAAGTTTTTAATATTTAAGATGAACATTCCGGTTACCCTTCATATTCGTTTTGAGGGGGAGTATTAGAAGTAGGATTATCTTATAGGCAAAATAATTGAGTAAAATATCCACTAGATTAGATTTAGTTTATAAAATAATTTATTTATTTTTCATTAGGCTAGCATGTTATTATTTGTTTCCTATTTGGCTATAATCATTGCTTATATAAATAGGCATTAGTTATATAATTTTATACATCAATAATAATTATGTTTATTCTCTTTAAATTTTTAATAAAAATAACCCTGTAACACTCTTAAAAATAGTATCACAGTTAGACAATGTCATGAGCTAAATAAATAAAATTTAATATAATTAATTATAAAAATATTTTTATAATTTTTTATTATAAAATAATCTCTCAAGACTCTTTCTATTAGAGGCAGACGCTTTCACCCCACAAAAACATACACCTTGGAAAAGAGAAATTAAAAAATAATTTAACGGCGATCATGTGCTGCACCTTGTCATATGGTGCTAGACATAAATATCTGAATATTTGCATCGGAACTCGGTGAGCACCAACAGAGATACTCGGCATCCGTCCCTCTTACTTCCAGGTCCTTAATTTTTAAATTAATAATTCAAATTAAATATTTGAAAAAAATATATATATATAATCTCAATATTGATTAAAAAATCAGCATCGCACTAACTGATTAGCACCTCTGTTGGTAGTCTCCAGTTCCAAAAATATCTATTCATGGGGATGACAATGTATATTTTATATACTGTCGGTATTCCTTTTACGAAATAAATATCTCCTTATTTTGTGCAAAAAGAAAAAAAACATGTCTCTCGGTAGTATACGAAGAGGATGAGGAGGTAGAATCCCTTTTTTTATTTTAGGTAATAAAATATTAAATTATGTTATTTTTTATTTTTGCATCGAATTACATAGTAATTATTTAAAATAATAAATTTATGCACCAGTACTCAAAATCTAAACAATCACTATTTATTCATTAAATATATAAAACTAATTTTTTTTTTGTGTCACATTATTTCATTATTATATTTAAAATTTTAATATACTCTCTCTCTTCATTTACTCCACTAATATTATTAATTAAAAATAAAAAGATATTATAAATAATTAAATAATAATAATAAATTAAAATTTTAATATAAATATGTAAATAATTATTGAGCTTAAAACTATTACATACGACATATAAACTGAAATTTTAATATATAATAAATATTTTTAATATTTAAATAAATATAAAATTATAATTATTAATAGTATTTATATAAAAATATTATTTTTAAAATTATATAATAAACATATAATTGAATTTTAATTTTAATATTTAAAATATATAATTATTAAATTTAAATTTTAAATTTTAAATATTTATTTTTAAAATTTAAAATTTAAACATCTTTATTTTATATTTTAAATGTTTTAATTTTTAATATTAAGGAATATTACTTCTTTATTAAATAATTTTATTTATATTTCTATTATTCATATAATAAGTTTTTATATAATATTTTTATTTATATTTTTCTTCTATCTCGTCACGTCTATCCCCTTTCTCTTTCTTTGTTTAAAGAAAAATTTTATTTATATAATAAATTATTAAATTAAATCAAATTAAAATTATAAATTTAAAGCTAAGAAATAATTTTTTTTATTGATATATAATTAAATAAATAATATATCATAATTTAACTGTATTGGTAAGTGTGTAATTTTAAGTAAGAAACGGTAAAAAAATATGAAAATAGTATTTTAATGTAATAAAAATGCGATTGATAATCTGATGCAGAGAATAAAAAATAGAGATTTTATGAAATACATATATAATTTATTTTTTTTATATTTTAGAAAATTTGTTAAGAGAATATGATGCAAATGCTCTAAATATGAGATTTACTAAACGGGACTAAAATAGTATATAATTAGAGTTTACTCATATCTAGTCATCATATCTTGTTGTTTTATTGAAATCAATTACTATTATTAATAAATACACAAAAATTCAACACATAACGACATAACCTCCTTTACTCTACCAATTAAAGCTATTTTATAATTTGTCATATGGCTACATTCTACTTGTCTTGAGCTTTTTCATAGGGATCATCAGCCTACAAAAAGGCTTCGAATATAATGTCGTTTTAGTGCTTGATTAGTTGTTTATTTACTTATTTTTTTGGTTTGATATCGGTATATGCTAATATGCATATCAATTAACTATTCTTTTTATTTGTTGTTATTAAAACTTGCTTTCAAGCATATTGGACGTTATAACTTGTGCGCCAAAAGTTGGTTGAGAATTTAAAATAAGTTATATCATTATAATACTTTCATTAAGAATTTTAGTCCTACCTATAGTTGTTGAAATAATATCGGACCATCATTTTTATAAGAATCGACAAAGAAATAGGCACGATGCAAGGGATAGAAGTGTCAAATGATCCGAACATAAAAAAGAAGCAATAATTTTTTCATAAAAAAAAAATGACGTTAATATCTTAGGGATCGATTGTTGAAAAGATGTGCATTGTAAAAGAAACACGAATTTTTTCCCATCAAAGTACTTAACAACTTAATAAATTGAATTTGGCTTGACTAATCTCATTTTAACACGACCATGCTTAAGTAACCTTATTCTTGAGAGCTAAAACGATTAGTAACATGAGTGAACATATTGATAAGACACGAGCACGATTAATTTGTAATCTCCGTCACGGTAGTTACAGTCTATCCGTGATCACGATGTAAAAGGACTTATTTGCTTAAAGTGCAAGCTAAAACGTCGTTTTATTACTAGTGTAATAACGATTACAAGAGTATCTTTTTACAAGGAACTCAAATTATACGGTCCGAGCTTTGAATTATTTGATCTGGGACGGTTTCCCATGTAATAATCTTATAGAAAACTAATACTAAAACATAGAAATTAAACCTATCCACCACTTAGACTTGTTTTATTCCCGTCACACATGTATGTGCTATTGGAGACAAAATTGTATTACGATAAAGGAAAAAACAATAAGTCGAAATCGAAGACAAGCCGAGTATTAATAAGACGGCAACTCTACTCGTTCATCTTAAATCTTCAATATTTGAAATTGTTGGAAATAATGGGTTGGGTCAATTGATGCTATAATACTCACTAATTAACTTCAACTAAGACCGAAAGGTCCAACATTAACAGAGGGAATTTAATAATAATAAACAATTAGAGGGTTGTATAGCTTAATATATATGGGTATCCTTTTCTATTTCTTTTTTTTTATTTATTTAAAGCTTTTTGAAAATTAATTATTGATTGAAACAGAACCAAAGATAAGATAGAAAGCTTAAACCGTCCCACAAACTACTGTATGAAAATGTAGCATTTAGTATTCATATGAGTTAATAAATAAAATGCAGCTACGAGGTAATATTTTTTGTAGAGTTTTATTTGGTTATCGTTAGTACCACTATTTTTTTTCCCATTTAGTGTATTTATTAGTCTAACTCTTCACATGAACAAGTAGCTTGTGAACATAGGTCACACTTGTCAAAAAAATGATGCGGAATTAATAACAATTCTAACAACACATAAAGAAATTAATTTATAATATATATATAAAAGAAAAGATTTTTCTTCAATTTTATTAGGCCTCTTTCAATCATGTCAATGCTAAGTGAAATATTGAATGTCACCTCATCCCAAAAGTTTTTTTTGTAAACCATTCAAAATTTTATTCAAAGATGAGAAATTGCATTTCTATCCAATTCCCACTCAGATGACCATTATTACATTGTTCAAAGCTTATTTAAATTACAATAATGTGAAGCATGTATTAAAAGTTCCACTTCTACATCTTGTAATTGCTAGCAATATTTAGTGATGCTTTGGGTCTGGCCCTCCGGGGCTGAGATGATTGGGCTCGTGCTGGTCATCAACCGTATTTAGTCGTCTCACCTTAAGCATTTCACGTGCAATTTCGGTCAGTGTCGGTTTATTCTTTTCCGAGACTAATCTACGAACGACTGGTGGTGGCAAACAGTCGTGATCACAAATCGACTCTTTTGTTCCAATTCCAGATGCCTTCACTCGAACCTCTGCTGATAAAACAATATCGTATGTTCGTGAGTTTGGGTTGGTCGAGGCTGATGCAACCATTGACGTTGTTGGCAATGGGACAAGAAAACGAGCATTAACGCATAGAACTGAAAGAAAGATTAGTGAAAGGGGGAGCCAAAACCTCAAGATAGACATCTTTTTTTTTTTAACTTTAGCAAGGTTTTTATTAAACATACAAATATACAATGTGATCGAGGGATTTTGAATTTGTTCATTTGAACTTATATAGCCATTTCGTTATACAAAATAGCGATTATAAAATCCACGGGGGTCAAATGAGAAACCTTCGTACTCACTAGTGGTAGCGGCTAGTGGGTACTACTATATGTATTGCCAAAAAGTAAGTTTTGTGTTTTTTTTTTTTTTGCCCATATTATTATACAGACGCGCTTTGTACGTAATTTATCAATCTATTGTTTAATAAAATATTACTTACTAACATAAGGGAAAAAAAATGAAAAATTATTTTGAATAGTTTTTAATGAAAATAGAAGTATTATAATTATAATTTATCAACATTTTAAATATGCATTATACAAAAATTTCGGTGTACCTCAGTTGATTTGTGGTACCAATTTGTAGTTTTGAGAATTAATATGATATTTTAATATTTGGTTAAATTTGATAGATATGTGATCAATTGTAAATTATTATTTCTTAATTTTTGGTATTTATATTTTAAATTTCTTAAGTTTTGTTTTTATGATAATTATTCATCTAAATCTTTAAAGATTTGTAATTTTGAAAATTAATACAATATTTTAATATTTTGTTAAATTTGATGGATATGTAATCAATTGTAAATTATTATTTCTTAACTTTTGATATTTATATTTTAAATTTCTTAAGTTTTGTTTTTATAATAATTATTCATCTAAATCTTTAAAGATAAACCATTATCTCTTAACAAAAAATATTCAAGTTAGAATTAACTAATTTACAAATTTAAGTATGCTAACTTTTGTTACAAATAAGCAAAATGGAGCGTACACTTTGAAGAAAAAAGTATATGAAATACTTTGTAGACTTTATTTTTTGTGTAGAGTTATTAGATATTCTTGTAAGTGTTCATTTAAACTTAGACATACTAATTAAATCAATGATTAGTAAATATGAGATTGACTAAATACCCCTGAAAAATTCAACTAACTTTTATTCTCATTAATAAAACAATTAGTACACCAACTCTTTCTCTTATTTATGTAAAGGCAATTTAGGTAATTTGATAATTTTATACTTTGAAGTTGTGAAAAGACACTTATTTAGGATTTTTTTAATTTATTTTGTTATAACGATACTTAAAAAAATAATGAGTTGGTAGTGATTTATAAAACTACTTTTGAAGATTAATTTAAAAAGAGGATATAATTTTAATATTTAATAAATAAATTTTTAAAAATATTTGATAAGTAGTATATTATTTAGTAAAATAAATTTTTTTATTATAAAAAGACAAAAATAGTTATGTATGAAGAATATAAGAAATATAATTTGGGTTATTATAATAATTAATGAAAATAAAAGTAGAAACATCTTTTAAAAATACTTATTCTGAAAGCTTACTTAAAAAAATATAAGCAAATTATTAAAAATAGTTATTTTAGAATTTATTAAATACCACATACTACAAATTCTAAAAAAAACAAACATAAATATATAGTAAAAAACAATCTCAAACGGGTCCTATGCCTTTTTGGGGAGCTCTCAAATGCCAATAACACCGATGTGATGATAGAAAATTATTATTAGGCACAAAATAGGATCTAACATATAAATTTATAAAATTGCCCTCATAATTTTTGTTGCTAAATTATGTGTTTGTGGTCCATAACCCATTCTTTACTGTTATATGGTTACACTAATTTTATTAGCGTTAACCATTTCTTTCCTTTTACGTAGGAGTAGTTTTTGATGTAATATTAGACATTTATTTGTTGTTTGATTAATTGACGAGCTTAGCACAATTTTATGTGTATTGAAAAGGCTATATTAATTCTTTAAGAAAAAAGACTATAGTAATTGAGTCAATTACATTGTTATTTTAAGCAAATTATTGCGTTGGTATAAATGTTGTGTGCAGTATTTACTTGGAATAAGAAAATTCTCAATTTTGTTATATTGGAAATATTTTAATACATTGAGAAACCCTTCTAGCCACCTTCTAGTAAATTGGCCACTTCTTTATAGTTCACAATTTAAATTGGGCACGCATAAGAGACTTAATTATGCCTAAAATCTCACCGAATAGAAAAAATTTATAGGTCTTAAAAACTGTGAAGATGAATCTGATACAGTTAAAAATAAAGAGATATTGAAACCAGAAGTAGCATCAAATTGGGAGAATTTTTCAGTTAATTAATCATTTAATATTTTTCGCTTTAAAAAGAAATATATATTGTAATCAACACAAATGATTAACTGAAAAGCATGTATAAGGACTGTAAATGCTATTATGGTGAATAATGAAAAAATATTTTTGCTTATTTTTATTTAAAATCCATACTCATTGATGTGAGGCTGATGCATCACAACTTTATTGTCATATTTGGATTCCACCTTAATGCATAGGAATTTTTTTATAAATGGATAAAATTTTGGGTAGATTTTTTGGATTAGCCAGCTCCTTTCTAAAATAGAGTGCTTTTAGAAACAGAGGAACAATGAGTCAGCTTAAAAATTTTATGGTAAATTTTGTAACTATCCTTCTCCATTTTAATTACTTAATATATACTCACCATGATATTTATGTATTCATTATTATCTTTTTGAGGATTTCTTGTAAAATTAATAATAAATAAAAGTTACCACAAATTTTGAGTGCTCTGTATTTATCTTATTTCACTTCTTTCTCTCTCAAAAAAAATAAAATAAAATCATAATCACACCTTATCCATTTCCGACAAACACCTCATGGGATGGAAAAAAGAGTTCATGCTCTCCTCTCTGTCCTAACCCCCATTCTTAGTTTTTCTCCTTCTCTCGTACTTTTATTACGGATACCATTTGATTGTTTTGATTAAGAGTCATTACTATAATTGATATTGTTCGTTTTAAATTTATCATCACCTAACAAGTTCAAATGCTGATCCGATTTCTTTATTATTTTATTATTTATTTATCAAAAATTTTTAACTCTTGGCGAGAGATTAGTCTCCTTTTATGAGAGTTTTAATCAGTCTTAGAATTTTTTATAGGTTATTTTGTCGGGCTTTATGCCCTGTTCACTATAAGATAATTCTAAGTTAATTTTTAGTATTTGTGTGCTTTTATTATTCGAGCGTGTAAATCGTTCAGTTATATCAAAATATATTTAGGTTGAGCTTCTTTCCATTTAGGATCCTTTAGAAATTAAATCAGTTATTGTGTTGATTTGATGTAGATCCTGAATGTGTGATTGATTTACAACTTAAATTATTTTTATCTTAAAAAAAGATACGCATTTAAAAAAAATTAATTTATCTTGTTTCCAATTTGCTTACAAGGACGAGCTTTAACATGGTTTTAATGACTTCATTTATTACCTTTTTTGACCTTAACGAAAACAAACAACTGAAAGTTGCAACAAATGCCTATTTATCATAATTCCATTTGTTTCGAAGCGGAAAAATATACATGGTGCTTATGACTTCATTTATTACCTTTTTTAACTTTTTTCCAAAACTAACAAACAAAAGTTGCAACAGATGCTTTGTACTTATCTTAATTCCATTTGTTTTGAAGGGGAAAAGTTAAACATGGTGTCTATGACCTCATTTCTTACCTTTCATGACTTTTTCCCAAAATTAATGAATCAAAGTTGCAATAATTTTGAGAGCTGTATGTTTCTATCTAAATTCTAAATGCACTTGATTCGCTTTAAGTTTCTAAATGCACTTGATTACATATAAGAAGAAAAAGTTAAATCATAGCCATAGCATAATCAATAGGGATAGGAGTGTCTCACTCTATCTTTAGAATTATAAGAACGAGTCGTTATTTTTAAATTACAAAAATAAAATTTTGTAATAAAAAATTTTTAAAAATAATTTTATTTGTAAAAATATATTTTTGTGGTTAAAAAACATGACTCACCCTTATACTTTTATAAAAAATTTAGACACTTTCTTCCTAATGAATAGCTACCTAAGGTAGTATTTTTCCAGAAATAATGCCAAACAAAGCACTTTCAGGAACAAGCTAGAGAAAATAAGTCGACTTCTTTCACATTATAGCACTTATGCGTTGTCTTTTCATTTTACCGTAGCCTCTTTTTTTTTTCCTTTGGTTCATTTTGAGTAACAGAAATCAAAAGTTGAAACATAAACAAGCAACTTCTTCTATAAAATATTAGAAACTATAACATGAATAAGAAAAACTATTATGACAGAAATTATTCTTCTTTTTCTTAAAAAAAAATTGAGTTTGGCAAGTTAGTTAGTTTAAATCCTGATAGAATTTGTTAAAGTTATCCTAACCAACAAGTTATAACTTATAACGATAAATTATTGTATATTATTACAGGATGATTATCTAATTTCTTTGTATGTCGGCTTTTAACGATGAATTGTATTCTTGTAATTGTTACAATTATAAATTTAACTTGGTATCATAACCGAAATGACTTGTTTCTTTGGTTAAATTAAAATTTATTTTTGACTCCATCTATCTATGTGCATTTGTTAGTTTTTCGGAATTTGACCAGCCCATAAGTGTGTGAAAGTGTTAAAATTATCTCAAATCGACTAGTTTTAACGTTAAACTCTTGTGTATGATAATACATCCAAGTCGTATTTCAATCGTCAATTCTATCCGTGTGATTTTTTAAATTATAAATGTAACTAATTTATTCAGCATAACATAAAAAAAAAACGAATTATTCGAGAAAGTGAAAATTGAAGAAAATTATTTGTTGAGGAACCATAGTCCTAATAATTTGAAAATTTTCATCTGATACATATTTGTTGGCGTGAATTGTTTTTCATGCAGCTTTAGCCTCTTATAACCTTTTTTTAAAATGATTTTTAGATTCTTAAAAGTTTTTATGTGATATTCAACATCTCTATATTTTATTTTTGGACCCGCCTCTAAAGTAGAGGTGACAATTGATTCGGTTTCGAGAATTTCTCAAACAAAATTGATTTTCCGAACTCAAAAAAATAGGAAATGATCCCGAATCAAACTAAATGAGGAATCAAACTTAAACCGAAATAAAAAATAGGTTAAATCTCATTCTCGAAACCGAAAGCCCAAAATTTTGAAATAAATAATATTTTAAGAAATTCGGGATACCCGATAATTTTATAATCAACTATTGATCCGGATTCAAAATCATTTTGAAAAATTTGGAATATCCTAGAATTTTGCACATAAGATTAAATAAATAATATATACAAATTAAAATGATTTGAATTTTTCAAAAAATTTGGGAAATTAGGAAAACCTAAAAATTTTATATCTAATTCTCAATCCCAAACTGAAATCTCCGGATATTAAAAAATTTATGAATTTAAATTCCGATCTTAAACCGAAATATTTTTTCGACTCAGATTTCACCCTAAAGAGCTTATACCCAGCAACATTATTGGCAAATGAAAAAATGAGATGTACACATTACATAACAATATTAGAAGAAAGTACTAAATAATGATGTGCTAGTAGTGGCTCTTTAGAGGATAACAGAGATGTATTCCATTAATCAATAATCATGCTGATATAATACTTTCATAATAAGGTTTAAAGCAAGCGTCGGATTTAGGTGACTAATGAGAAGGTTTAATCACTAAAAGATGATGAAATTGTTATTTTGAAGCAATATAATTTTTTTTTAATGAAACTAAAATTATTTTTATTGGTTCTACATGTATATCAGTTTTAGAGCATCCACACCAGCTTATATAAATATATTATCTATTGTACAGCATGAAATCCATCATTTATATTTTATAAATTGTCTATTCAACTACTTCCTACAGCAGATTATTTAAAATGCAGTTATCTAAAATACA
>MKEJ01023019.1:0-12477 GCA_001753735.1 Embelia ribes | reverse complement strand
GTTCCGGGTGCTTAGGATTCAGGGACGCGACATATATTAAAACAAATCAAAGGATAAGGGTAAATTGAAACGACACTCAAAGATAGGGGGCAAATTGAATTTTACCCTATGATTAAAAATTGGATGCATTTTATATATATATAGGTACATAGAATTTTTATTCATATCTCTATTTAGGATTTGACAAGTAAGAGAATGCTATTAATTTTGGTTTTAATATATTAATGTTATTTCTCTTCCATGCGTATCAATCCCTGAATGGTGGCAAGTAAAAATATCCCACATACTACAAATTCTCAATTCTTAAAGTTTTGTATATCTTTGAATATGTAACATATGTCTACATATACATATAGAGACATATTAACCATAAATTTTTATTTCATTCTATAGGAAATTATATCGACGTGGTGCCGAAATGGGCATAGAAACTCAAGCCTAGATGGATATGGTTTAACATCTTTGTTTTAGCCTTTATTTGATAGTGTACGATAAGATTGAAGTGATAAAAGTTGTAGATAAATAAGAAATCGAATAACAAATGAATTCTCATTACTTAATATCCTTAGCGATTACAACAAGTTACAAAATGAATATATTGTACATATTCCCAAGTCAAGTTACGTCTACTACTAGATATACTCATATTGGATTGATGTGATGGGAAATTTATATAGAATACTTTTACATTACATATATAGAGAAAATCATAATCAATTTCATGTAATTGCTCTTTAAAGTTCAAATCTTCAAGTTATGGAGCCCATCTTCAAGCCATGATGGCGATCTTCAAATTATGGGCGACAAAATTTATTATAATTATAATTTAAATTTTAAATTATGGTGTAAATAGGACCATATCATATATAATAAATAAAAAGTAGAGTCTCCACATAAAATTGCGCCAAGTGATACTACGAAATATTGTCACGTGTACAAAATAGAAAAATATTACTCTATCCGTCCAAAAAATATAGGCTCATTTTTTTTTTTCGTTCGTCCAAAATTATAGATCACTTTTCTCTTTTAAAATTACCACAAATAAATATTTTATTAAAATACCCTCATTTAATATATTTTTTTACTAACAATTACTACTTTTCATATTCTCAATAAGAGCATGTTTGTAAAAAAAATACACAATTAATGTTTTGACTACATTTACTATTTTTTTTTTAATTTTTGTGAAAAGTCAATTGAACCTATTCTTTTTGGACGGATGGAGTAATTTTTATCATCAATTGATTTAATGACATGCCAATATTGTTCAACACAAACATATTAGGCTTTGTCGTTTGGAAAAATAATCTAAAACATTATTTATTATAATATTTTTCTTCATTATAATCATTAATGACATTAAAATTTCCTTTAAATACTATATATTTAATATGTAAATAAAATTTCCTTTAAATGTCATTATAATCATTAATGACAGAGTGGGCTTTAACACCATTTCAATGACTTGTTGTATTATTTTGCAATTGAATAAAATATTTAATATGTAAATACAAACTTATTATTATTATGAAAACAGTCAACTTAAGAGCTAAATGGTGCATGGTCGCCAAAACATCATTTATATTCGGTTTAAATATTTGTACTTAACAAAAATAGAAATTTTAATAATATATAATAAATTTTTTAAAGAATAATTTGTGCATCGTATGGGGTTACTACAAACTAGCTACTTGTAATGCATTGGGATGTGTTATACTTATTGTGAACATAGGTGGACCCAAAGTAGGTGTGTTCACGAGTTGGTTCGAATGATTTATGATAAAAATTATAAACCAAACCAATGACTAATCAGTTGTTCAGTTTAAAGAAAACCAAATCAAACCAAACAAATACTCAATGGTTGGGTTTAGGCTATTTGGTCATTTGAAGGTTAACCAAAAAATAAAATAAAAATAGTAAAAGAATACAAAATATAGAGCCTCTAATGTAATATATATAATATGTATGCACTATATTTATATGTATAATATGTAAGTTGTATATTTATTTGGGGTTGATTGTTGAAAATAATATAGAATATTGAGAGACTTTATAATCAACTAAAACTAAATTTATAAAAAAGACAAAAGAGAACGAATAAACGGAAGCGGAATAAAATCATAGAATGACGAGATGAACAAATACTTATTAGGTGCCATTTTATTTTTTATATATATGAATATATATTATTGATTCATGCGTTCGAGTATTGACAATTCGGTTTGGTTTTAACAGTTCGATTTTTCTTTAAAATTGCAAATCGAACCAATCATATTTGGTATGATATTTTGCCAATCAAGCCAAAACATCGTCAAACTGGTTTTGTTCAGTTTGCTTGTGATTCGATTTAGATTAGGCAGTTTGAGCGTTTTGGTTTAACTTTAAGCACGTGTCACCTTTTCATTGGCCGAAAAATTTGCATATCTATACACCCATACCCATCACGCGACCTACACTTTAGTATATTCATAATTACACATAAACCCCCAATGTGGGATATATTACATGAAAACCACCCAATTACACCAGTCCAGGTTCATATTTCACATTTCAAATTAAACAGATCGATCTCCTGGGCCTTGCATATATGAGAAATCAACTAAAAACAATTGAAAACCACTAATTAACGAAAATTCCACAAAATTTAGCTTAATTCTAAGACCAAATCAATATAGAAACCAACAAAACCTTTATAGTGACCACATATTGGTCAATGGTACTTTACTGCAATAAAAGAATAACTCAAGAATTACTGCTAAACACATACACACAAAACACATTGTTTCAATATAATACATACACTGGAAAATCAAGTGATAAAGCCATCATTATGTGAAAGACTGAGCAATAGAAGAAGTTGTAACCAACCCTGATAAAAGCGCAATGATCACGGCACTGTTATACGTGGTTGGTTCTGTTTGCATTGAATTGTTTCTTGAATCTATGAACGTACCGTTTAGAAAGGGCCCACCCACGAGCCCTCCCACTGCTACATTCGGGTTTGGTTGGGTTGTATTTAGGTATTGCCAGTCATCGCATTCCGATGTCACATTGGCTGGTATAGAGGCTCCTCTGTGGTGCACATATTGCGGGTATTTGTCACCATACCCCACGAGGTAACTTATCTTCATTGGATTATTTCCAAGCACATAATCAGCCTGACAAAAATTTTAGAAAGAATATGGTTTAACGATTAGGAGATCATAATCAAACGTGTCGGCTTCCTATTATTATTGCTATCAACCAGGGGTTTATTTGTGACAAATTCCAAGTACAAAAGTTGTCGAACTTTTTATTTAGCTACAAAAACTGTAATCTTTGCCACATATAAGAAGTCCTTTGTCACAAAACGAAATACACAATTTCTTCCACAAACAAAATAATATTTTTTATGACGTGACGATGGGTGCCTGTGATCTTTGTGACAAATCATGACACACCTGTGAAATGGCGAAGTTCCGAAGATCGGATGGTCCAAATGCATCCTCGTCGCAAGATAGCTTTGCGGTTCTCGACGTAAGCATATAATCACTATAGAGTACAGCTAAAAATGCAGAAGCCACCGGATGCTGCAAAGCGTTCCATTCACTGACCCATATAAGACCACCTGCCAATACACAGACTTGATCGTGAGTAAAGATTTGGTCCCCTGAAAAAGATTTAAGCAGGCGAAAACATTATGTTCTCTATCCACCCTATATGGTACTACTTAGTACTTAAATGTAATAAGAAAATAGGAAAAAAATGAAAAATGAAAAAAAAAAAAGAAAAGAAGGATCACTGTCTGTTCTGCTGGTTGTGGCAGTAGGAGATTTCGGCAAGAGTCCACACATGACAGCTTCAGCAGTCTTCCTGTAATCCCGCAGGTTGTTTGAGTCGGAATTAGAGACTTTCGCACCGAAAAAAGTAATCCTTGACAAAAGGACCTGCACCATAGTTGCTTTATATATAAGCCCTAAAGATCATTTGGTGATTTAAATACCGAGGGTTTATTTGGTCATGACTAACCATACAAAGATATGTTTTTTGAGAGAAGGAAAAAAAACAAGCAGGTAACCAGCGCTTGCTCGGTATTATAATTACGTGGCTTCATAAACACGTAAGACAAGTGCATCTATTTTTATGCTTAGAAGGAACACAAAAAGAAAGCACTTCCACTCATTTCACCATCCATCTAATTGTGCTCAAAATATACCCAAAAAGTGTACGTAAGAGCTCATTAGCCAAGCCAAATCTCGCTGCTAAGCTAAAAAAAGTGTACCACAAAATTGTCCCTACTTGTTCTATGCATAAAAAGTCACTTTTTAGCCCCAATGCCTGCTAAAAAGTAGAATTCGTTTTATGCTTAAGATGTTGATACTGAGAAAGCGCAAAAAGAAAGCTTTTCAGCATATTTCATTATACTCCTATTTGCAAGCAAAAGATAACCCGAAGTGTGTTCAAGAGCTTCAGCTCATAAGATGGAATAGCCAAAACCATTTCACAGTATCATCTCTGCCTAAATGCAAATTTCCATTTAAAATGAGGTTGGAATCGGGTACTCCATACTTGAGTTCCTGCAAGCTTGTTGTCCCAGCTAAACCAGGTTGGACTTCCAAATTTAGCGAATTCTTTCGCATTCTTTCCTGTTGCATAATCAATGTACTTTTTATTCCCCGTGGCAAAATATAGCCAGCTAGCTGCCCACAAAAGCTCGTCTCCATATCCCGTTGAGTTATAGAACTCCTGAACTTGGGGAATGCTCTCGCTGTAAAGGCCTCTATAGCCGTCAGCGAAATCGAACAATTGTTGAGCATGCTTAAGAAGTGAGCTGGAATATGTGGGGTCCGTCGATTTGAAAACGAGGGAGGCTGAGGCCATGGCTGCTGCAGTTTCGGCTGCCACATCAGATCCAGGGGCGGAAGTGTTGATCTGAGCAAGAGGCCTTTTCTCGCTCATGTCCTCAGGCCTATCCCAACACTTGTGGTCTATGTCAGGATCACCCACCTAAAAATAGTTACAACAAGAAGTTAGAAACAATATTCAGAGGCATTGGTCTTACAGGTAATGATGAATCAAAGATTCAAACCATATCTACAAAGTTCGTAAGAGACAAACACAAGCACAAATAATCCAAGTCGAAAAAATATGTTTCCATGAGTTATGACTAGAAAATGGGATCTAAACACATGACGGTTCTTGGAAACAATAAAAAGTTCTACTTAAGATATTGAAATCATAATTCCACTCAAGATGGGAAAATAAAACCAAATCTCAACTAAATATGAAAATGAATAATAAAAAAAAAAAAAACTAAAAGCGACATATATGAGTTTTGTTTACAATTGAGAAAAAAAAAATTCAAGGTAAAAAAAATAAAAATCTACCCAGTTGTAAAGATGAAATTTATCTGGTTGCTCATATTTTGTTGGAAAAACAAATTTCGTAGGATTTTTCATGTGGGGACTATCAAAACTTGTCCCAGAAAGCATATGAAAAAACTTTCTAGCACCTGGAAGAGAAAATGTTGAAGTTTCTTATAAGAATCATTGACTAGGATGAGTGAATAACATATGGAAAGGCACATTGCTTTTATAATAGAGTTAAAACAAGAAAATAGAAACATTGTTCTTATGAATGGAGAGAATGATGGCTTCATTACAAGATCCATTTTCACAAGGTCTGTAAAACAAGGTAAATCAAGTAGGATAAGACCAATTTGCGATCAAAAACTATGTTTTACGACAACAAAATGTTCTTGTTGCATAACCAAAATTTTTAACAAATATTAGTTGGAATATGCCGATGGAATATATATATGGTTTCTATTGGAAAATAATATAAAAGAATAGAAAGTTGCCCCTACTACAAGTTCGAGCTTTAGTCGAAACGGTAGCTTAACATGTTACCAAACTCAGAAACAAAGAGATCCTAGGATCTATCCTTCCCAATGACACTCCTTTAAAAAAATAACATCAACAAGAAGAAAGAAAAAAACAAATCGATAAACAAACAAAATTGCATGTGTTGGGACTCCCTCAAAAAATTAAGTCAGCCCACGCGTGAAAGGGAGTGTTGGAGAATAATATAAAAAAATAAAAAGTTGCCCCTACAAGAAGTTCAAGCTTTTAGTGGAAAATGTTTCATAACTTCATAGTTTTGGTGGATGGATGGATGGAATGGATTTTGTTCCAGTAGATTAAAAATCTCTCGAATCAACAAGCAAAATGGTTGTAAGTTATCGAATGCCGTTGGAAGTGCTATCCAAGACACTAATACCATAATCCTACGTAAAATAGATAAATCAAAAAGTTATCAAAAAATGACAAACTTGAGTTATGTTCAAATTTGAAAATAGAACTCTAAGGTTGAGGCATAGCAGGTCAAAAACTAATTCGAAACAGCGAATCAACAGAATTTGCAAACCTACCTTCTTGTTAAAGTTTTCTTTTGGAAAAATAAAATATCCCATGTTATGTGAAACAAATTTGTATGATTTTCATGCCGGCATTTTCAATTCTCGCCCTAGTTCAAAGGTTTCATGTCCAGACTCACAATATAACCATTAATACTATTATTTGAGACTAAAGCACAACAAAACCATTTCCAGATACTTGAGGACTCTGAAGAGTGATCCTCAAACATTTAGATGTTTCAAATATTTAAATAAATGTTTCATACGGTTGCAAGATAAAGAATATTGAGGACTACCACAGGAATTAAATAACGAGAATGACCTGAACATAAAGCACGTTCGGTTGGGGATGAGCATTGATAAGGTAGTCAGTGATCCACTGGAGCGAATCTTTAGCAGGTTGCAACTGGTCAACTGTTTGCATCTGATCCCCATATTCGAGTATGGCCCACGATAACACAGTGGCAGTAAAAGCCATTGGCAACCCAAACTTCATATGATCGCCGGCATCGTACATGCCTTTCGTGAGATCCAATTTTGCCTCACTCCCATCGTTCAGAGCTGAATCCCCTCTCCAAGATATCTCATTGCCTACCAACTTACCAGCTGCAAAACCATATAAAGTTTTGCTTACTAATCAAAATCCATAAGAGACATTTTCGAAAGGAAGGAAAAATGTTGCAGATTTAATAGCACTTAATCCATCTTGACAAAATCATCCCTAAAATGGCAAATCATTTTGGTACAGGTGGTAGCAAAATTAAGGTATCTTATTCATTGTCTACAAAGTTGGCAGCTGAATAACCAGAAAATATTCAAGAACAAGTTAAAATCTATACAAGTTATTTGGTTAGGAGGAAAAGTACGGTTAAGCTCACAAAAGCATGTATTATGGAACATAGTCTTAAGCTTAAAGGATAGAAGTGTAGTGGTTATGTAACAGAGAAGATTCAATGGTACATAAAGTAAGCTGCTGATCACGTAATCCATTTTGATATCGTCATCTATAAATTAACAAAAGCTATTTACTTTGATCGTGTGCCATGCTGTACAGTTCATGGTGCAAGTCGATTCTGCACCACGATGACAGCAAATATATCTCTAAATTCATATAGCATATATCCTAAACTTTATGAGAAACGGGTCCGTGTCAAAACATGAACGTCTGATGTATTGAAAACTGAAATAGAACCAGTTGAATAAACTCTTTCCCTAGCTTTACTCCCAAGTCAATGAATAAATTAAGTGACTAATTCTGAACCTACCCACTTCATAAGTTACTAATCACCGAGTTTGATTGAGAATTATAAATGACATTAATTAAAAGATGCATCTTTTTCTTTTTTTGCTCAAGAACAATTAGAACACAATGAAGAATAGGAATTTTTAAATCCTCTTTTGTTTAGTAACAAAATTTTTACAAAACAAGTTCAAAGATAATAATGTCACACATTATTGAGCCCATTGGCGTACCCAGGATCTTCGGGTAGAGGGTCCGAGTCCTTTTGTTTTATATAGGGACTACCCTTTTGTACTTCTTCGGAAAATTTCAAATTTCATACATAAAATTCACATATCACGGGGGCCGTGCCCCCCTCCCACAGATCCGCCAATAATGAGCCTAAACTATAGCATTTCACTAACTAGCCTAAACTTGCTATAGTGATCCCCAAAACTAGGGGACTACCATTCCTTCCAATTCTATTTTTAAGTTTATAGGGATTAAAATTTAAGGGACTAAAATAGCTTAAGCCAGTGGGAGTGTCCCAAGGGCAATCGCACAGTGCTCCTAAATAAGCTCTTCTCGTTCTTAAATAACCAGTGTATCTAATATTATTCAATCTCCTAAAAAATATGGAATTTACAGCAGTAATCCCACTGAACCAGAGAACAGCTGTTCATCCCAAGTTATATTTTCAAAATTAGAGTATCAGGTTTGTCCATTATCCATATCTCAGACTCTTAATCTAATTCAGAAATTTGCAGTATAGGGATTTGAAAAATGATGATCCCGAGGGAATGCCCTAAAATAAACTTTATTTACATACATACATATAGAGAGAGAGAGACAGGGGGTTTGAAACTATACATTTCTGAACATCAAAGAACTGCATTGCAACCTTGAGGGAATCACCATACTTCTGCACAACCGGGCCGGGCGGGCCCGGAACTGGGCCCAATTCGGGCTCCTTATGGTGGTGGGCAGTCTTCTTCTTCACCATAAGAAAAATTGCACCCCCAATCAGAGCAAATATTATCAAAACTAAGAACCACCCAAAAAACCCTTTTGATTTTGAAGATCCCTCCCCCATTTTCGAATCAATTTGAGCTTAAAAAATTGCTTCTTTTGTTGAAATTGGATGGAGTTCTGGGTTTACAAGGCAATGTAGGGATAGAGAGAGAGAGAGAGAGAGAGAGAGAGAGAGAGATTGGATCTGGGTTTAGAGGAGTGCAGGGTGGACTGTCACTGTGATATTTAGTTGTGAAGGAGAAGACATACATTATATATAGTACATACATGATAACAAAAATTACACCTGTTGCCCCTGATATTTCACTAATTTCAGTGGTCTCCCTCTATCATTTGAAGTTTCACTGATTTCCCACCCTATTTAAATGTTGTTAGGACATTCCCACCGGTTTAGTTCTTTTTGACCTTTAAACTTTGATCTTTATGTTTCAAACTCTAAATTAAAGGTTAAATGGGGAAATTGCTTACACAGACTCCTAATCTTAAAAATAGAATTAGGACTTCCTCTAATCTAGGAACTCACTGTAGCAAATTCTTTTTTTTTTGGTGTTTTGTGTGTGTGGGTGAAAGTAGGTGGGTGGGAGGAAAGGGGAATGAATAATATTAGTTGGATACACTAGTCAAAGTATTGATTTGATTTGATCTTCAAAATGTAGGATAAAGGCTCATTTAGTAGAATTGAAGCGAATAGCTTAGCAGCTAGCCCATTCTCTTAGAAGTCAGTTAAATTTTCAATGAGAATTAATAACATCATTTTTAAAGAGGCGGAATCGCTACATTTATAATGATTTGTAATCATGAATGAGAGTTTTCTAATTATTGATAACTTTGGGAGCAAATTTATGCCGTTTATGTCGAAGGAAGAAGATGAGGACTTGAGGAGTGGTATTTCAAACCTTCCCTATGTATAGGAGTGGTAAAATGGTTTGAATTTGAAAGGATAACAGTGTCTTACAGATTTTTAAAGGAATGAGCAAATTATTGATAACATTTAAAAATCTAGGAAGTTTAGTGTAATTTTCAAATGGTGAGGGATGATCCCTGTTGGTACAGAAAAGCCCTGTCCACGGTAGGTAGGTGTAATTTTCCTTACATTATGGGCAAATGAAACCCACCGACAGGGAGGAAAAGGAAAAAAAGAATAAAAAAAAACTTTTGTTTTTGGAAATTAAAATTGAAGTAAATTATGATAGGACTTTCTTATCAACAAGGCAAAGTTCTTGTACATTGGTATATACCAGGACATACGGGTACCTCAAGTTTTCATGAGTAACTTAATCGAATTTGAGTATGATTTTATATTTATTCAAGTTCGAGTCGAGTTCGAATAGCTGACTCTCTATTTTCAATCTAAAAAAGGGGATTAAGAAATTTTTATATTCGAGAAATTCTTTAACAATCTGTATATGGAGAGTTAGTGTAAATCCATGCCTAATCCCAAATTTTGATTAAAGAAACAAGTCCGGTTTAATCTATAATTTTCCTCTCCGGACGCCCAATTTTGTTTTAATTTTAGACTGGACTTTCCTCTCTGTTGGTCGAATGCTCCAAACCAAGCCCCAGTCTTAGGTTCATCACCGTGCAAGCCGGTAAATTCCATAGCTAGATCGTCACAATGCATCATCCTAGCTTCTTGAGCAACTTAGTATTTAACCTATGGGAGGAGTTTTCATTAAATTTCTCTCATGGGTCCTATAAATTGCAGTAACATTATTCACAATAAGCCTCGAATCATTGCTTGCTACTACTAATCACTCAACGAGACTTTCCAAATCAGTTATTGTTTTCCATTTGGCTGTTACTTAGAAGATGACGATTGGGTTCTTAACGGTAAAACTTTGATTTGAATTCATGCTAATTTCATATTCGACATTGGACAAGATGAGAATTCATGAACAAAAAATCAACATTCTGATATAGCATACCTGCTCAACAACATATGAGCACGTAACAAAATAGAAAAGAGCATTAAGAGACGAGAAGATTAAATCTCAGAGTTAAAAGAGTTGTTCAACATACATGTAAACATATTGAAAACAAAAGTTATTGTAGCATTTGGACTTGAATAAAATGGGCTATAGAAATAAGAAAACATGTAGCTCAAAATGGTAGCAGATTTCTTTAAATAAAATATTTAGATAGAGGATTCTAGAAAGTTTCTAGAATTAGAAAATTTTCTTGAGAAATTCTAGCAAAATTTTAGTATATTTAAATATCAAAATATTTCAATATTGGGCGATAAATTAAATTTCCACCACTTGTTGTGCATGTGGAGTAGAATAAATAGGCTATTCTTGCGCTAATTTTAGTTGAAGTCAAAGTCTTCCAAATCCTGCAAGTAGTATGCTACTCCAAGTCTTTAAAAACTTCTAACAAGACTAAAATTTCTAAAATAAAATGCAATTCATTTCCATAGATTTGAATCCATGCTAATATCAAATTCGACATTGGACAAGATGAGAATTCATGAACAAAAAATTCCCATTCTAAGATATAGCATTCTAAGTGGTAATGATCGACGAATCGTCCCTCTACTCTGTCTCCCAAGTGATGGCTCATTGTCAATCAAGCCTGTCTCGAATGAGGAACTGCGGGAGGATGACTAAGGATTTTAAGAGGCTCAAGAAGAAAAAGGATGAGCTCCAACAGTCAATTCAGGATATCAACAATGAGTGGATGAATGTCGCTGGATCACTATCCACATTCATGGCCTTGCTCAGAGCCTGGACCACAATTGTGGTGTACACTGTTGCCGAGGTGCGTGAGTTGGTGTAGCTCTGGGAGGAGTGGAACGGGGCGGTCAAAATCGTCTCGTTTCTCTCCAAGCATGCACAAGATTTGTTGCTAGAGGCTATTTTCCACTTTGGCCTCACGATCTTTGATGATGACGACTAGACTAGCACATTTAGAGAGATTTGTATAGATGTGAATTGAAATGATGTAATCAACTGTTCTACACATTTATTGAGATTAGTGTATGACACATGTTTATTTCAGTTGTCTTCTACTTATACATAAATTTTCATTTGATCTCTTAAGAAGTAAAGTTAGTCATTCAACTTGAGCTTATGTCACAGTTCATGTAATAAGATTGAGCATACATGAAATAGCAAGTGATCAACATTACCGGGTTTGTAATTGTATCCTAGACTTTATAAAATAAACACACTGTCACATCCGTCCCATAATCACCCTTATTGGACATAGATGATTAGAAAAAATAACTGAAAAACAGCAAATAACTTGATTTAATTTATAAGCATTCAGATTGAAATTTATATGACACTGATTTTTGTATTAGGTAGATGTGGAAAACCTTTACCATTATGGTGCAAGGTTTATGCAGTAAGGTATGGGGATGGTGTCATGTCACCTCCAGTGAGCGTTAGAGCCGTTGGGTTTTTCGGCGGTGAACGTAACTTCAAGAAAGGAAATTAAAGTTGGAAGGTTGTATGAAGTTTAGCAGTGATTTCCATCATATTTAGGTTCTAGTTTTTTCGAATGTGGCCTATCCCGGGTTGTATGAAGTTAAGCAGTAGATATCTATAATATTTAAGTGCTAGTTTTTTCGAATGTGACCTTTTCCCTTGATGATAATAGATGCCAACTTAAAGAAATGGCATCACTTCGAGGTTATCTAGATAGTGCTATGTGTCGAAGAAGGACAATATGCGAAGATTATTTTCCAATGTTCTTCTATTATGAATTATACCTCTTTCAATTTTAGTACCATATTTGGGATGGAAATAAGACTTATCCCGGGAAATAAGAAAGGAGTTATCAACTATCTGGCTGCCTTTTTTTTTTTTTTTTTTAATTTTTTTTTTTTTAA
>MKEJ01023008.1:0-21070 GCA_001753735.1 Embelia ribes | reverse complement strand
CAGCACTCAGATGATTAAATTACATTGTTATACTACTTCATTAAGTATAAAATTGCTGTACAGTACTTCTACAATATGCTACAGTGTTGGCGAAAAATTTTGGGGCCTTATATAAAAGACACGTTTTTATCATACAACATGCGTGAGTTTTGAGCCTTTTTACTTTTTTTTGGACAAAATAGCATAGAACTTAGAACGCGGGGATTTTAGCAATGAGGTCATACAACCATATCGTAAAAGTTTGTAAATTAAATCAAGGATTATACCTTTGATCATATCACCAACGGATAGTGGTCAATTAAGGCTTGGTTGTATCACCAACGGGTGACGTTCATAACTATTTAAAGGCGTAGCGATACTCATCCCAATTTTATAGCATTGGTGTTGGCGTTGTATGTGTTGTAGCGTGGGTATTTATTACATTCATGAGTATTATTACATTCATGTTCATGATTGTATTGTATATATATGTTATCGCATGTTTATTCATGTAATCATATGTCATGTATAGAATTCCCATAAACCTGATGAGTTATTAGTGACAAAGGTAAGAAAAAAAAAGAAAAGAAAAAGAATAATAATAGTAACGATAGTAACTAAAATAAATCAAAACATATTATACGCCATCCTTGGCAACATAAAACCCATAATAAAAAAAAAAGGCTTGATTACATATAAAACGGTTTGATAGCTACAACAGTTCACATCCAAAATAAATACAAAAGTAGCCATAAGAAAATCATGCGCATGTGCATACGTTATCAAGCTAAGTGCTCATAGCAAAAAATAATAAAAGTTATATACATTGAAGTCCAAAGATATATAACAACATTCCCCAATAGTGGTCTCTACAAAATACAACACAAAGCGCTATCGCATCCTCGATAACCTAAGTATGCCTGCTATAATCTTCATGATCCTCTACCCCGGTAGAATTATAACCAAATTGTACAAAAAAGAAATAATAATGCGGTCAGATTTCTAGTAAAACTCTAAATAGGAGTTTAAGTGCTCTATGATATGCATGCATATGCAATGCTATACGTTATGCCACATGAATACTCCAATAAATTCTAAAATTCCTTTTTCATAAACCATTTCCCAAATCCAAACACATTTCTAAATTCCACATTTTTCTCATAATCAAATATTTATTCCAAACCCTTATTAAAATTTCTCATTTCCAAACTCTTTTGCTCATTCTAAGTCCAAATAAATTCCTCATGTAAATCTAATCAAGGCTCGACAAAATTTTGGACTAGTATCTTTACTTCGGCATCATGATAGGACTACTCGCACCCTATATACCATATGAAACAGCACGAGTGACGCACATGCTTCGATTTATAGGCCTGACTTGGAGCTATCAGGTTACTCATAAAATCTTTTATTTTAGTTTGGTAAAAGCTGACTTAGCCCTAAAAAGAAATAGAAACGTCTCAATTTGACTCTCGAATGCTCATGCCTTTTTTATAAAAAAATAATAATAAAAAATAAATAAATAAAATCCCCACTCTTCATTCCAAAAACAATGCATCATGCATGATAATCATGTAAGTATGCAATGTTCGAATTTTAACAATGTGAGCATGATAACATGACAATTCATATTCAAATAGCATATGGAATGGAAAATGACAAATGCTCCAATGTAGGCCTCTTCGTTTAAAATTTGACAAAATGCTCATATGAATTACATAAATAGAATTCCTCTATTTAATACATTAATCCTCCATATCAATCTACATAATTCATTTCAACAACATAATTCAAATTTCCAAAATTTATAAAGTAATATACATTAACATGTAACCCAAACGCTCATATTCATAGTAGTATTATGAATCTGTCGATCTGAATAACCCAAAAATAAAGCCCCAAATTCGCTTTCCATTTTGATCTAGGTACGCTACTTGGATTGGGTTGAACCTAGCCAAAAAAATCATCCTAACAAGATAAGAAACAAGAATCATGAAGTTATTTCCATATGCAATCATGACATGGAAACCAAGGAACATCAAACAAAAAAGATGAAAGACGAGACTTACTTCAAATCATAGGCCTCGCACCAAGGAATTCGAATATCCACTTTTTATCAAGATCCAACCCCTCTAGCTAGATGAAACAAGCCTAAAACGTTGTAAAAAGACCTCCCCCTTTATCTCCTATTTCGTGATTGGGAAGAAGAAATAAATTGGGAAAGTATAAGTCAACACGCATTAATTCTGAAATTTGACCAGTTGGACTGATCCTATTATGGTTGGATCAATCGGTTGACCATTTTGGATCGATCCAACAGTTGTTGGATCGATTGGAGCCACTGAAATTTTATTTCCACCAGAGCCCATAAAATTTAACGAAAATTTCCAAAACGCTCATAATCCTTCCTAGGTATCCCTTGAAGTGTTTTCCCACCTTTAGAAAATCGTTTGAACTCTCGAAACTCAATCTACCTAACATTAAGCGTTCACCGTTATACCCCGACACAAACATCTACTCCGCATCATTCCACACCCCGAAACCAAATTTCCACATATATCATTATCCGTAATAATAATCCACTATATTCACATCATCTAATATGCAATAAAAATCCTATAATGCATATAATAATATTATAATAAAATAAAATTTATTCAAAATTTCCTGGACGTTACAATACACACACACACACACATATAAAAGACTCTTTCAATTCAAGCCTATGTTTAGATCAGATTGGTCCAAAATTATGTTCGAATCAATCCGGTTTCGGATTATATTCATAGTAATTTGAGGTTTGACTTAAAAATTACATTTTCTACTGTATCAAGTACATATCAATTTGGATCAAGTTTTTTCGGTCCAGTCTATGTCCGGTTCTAAATCGGATTTCGGTTCCCAACTATTTTATACAGCCCTAGTAGTGATGGAGCTTTGTCACACTGTTTATTTGGTCTGATAATTGTTCAAAATCTCGACTTTATGAGAAATAAGAGAGTAAAAGCTCAATACTAAATCGAAAGGATCTCAAAGTTTATTTGATTATAGACTTAATGATAATACCTAAGCTATCACTAAAAAAAATATAATAATAATAATATAAAAAAGGGCGTACCTAGTGCCGAAGTAAATTGTAAGTCACTTTGCAAAACCGGTATTAGTCGATAGGCAAATGTTAATACTGACAATTTACACGCACTAGAGTTTTGTGATGATCGCCTCCGATATGCTTTTTTTATTGGCAATGCTTCAATAGGCAAACCTTATTTCTTGTCTACACGAAAATCCATTACGAGTTTTCTCGAACTTCCCCATTACATCATGCCTCCCTCCGTCAACAAAATTTGTACTTGAGAAATTGAATTTTGCGCCAATCTCCGGAATAACCAATCCAACCCTTCTATCCTTTTCGACAAACCAATTTTCCAATCTCGAGGTCCGTCATTTCAGGCAACCCATGGACATTCATTTACCCTCCTTTAAAGATAACCTCCAATTTGTCCCAAGGAATTTGCATAGGCAATTTTTTAACAAAATTTTCATGAAGCGAAGTCGTCGTTCTTATGGGAATAGAAAAAAATACGTCTTGCTTCAAACAACTTGCAAGAACATTAATCCAAAAATGAATCTTTGAAATCAGAGTTAGGATTTGCGAAAATGTAGTACATGAATTTCCAAACTACACCTTGGCTCTACCAAATATCACATTTCACTATTCCCATACCCGTAAACTTATTGTTCTATGTTTCCGGTCCTAATAAACTTAAACTGATCTTTTGTAAAGGGTCTATGCAAATTATCAAAATCATCAAGCAATATATGACATGCATGCCTCTCAATCACATTACATATAACATCATCCTTATAACACTTACCAAATAAGAAAAGGGGAGCTATTATTTCTTTATTTTAGTCTTTCCCATGTCAAAAATCCGACCTTTAAGATAAAGAATGTGATGCTTTTATGTTGATAGTTGTAACTTCATCATAGTCCGCGAGCCAAAGTTCTCGCTACTTCCTCCATCAATGACAAGGTTGAAAATGTGATCAGTCACTGTGGTTTGTGTTTGGAAACTATTTTGCCATTATAACTATTCGGGTCTTGGGGCTTTTGTGCTTTAAAAGAAAAAAAAAAAAAAAACTAGGATGTATCATTTAAATCATTGGTTTAGTATTAAACATGTCCTTTAAATTTAACCAATTAGTTAAATAGAGAAATTAAAATATAACCAAATATTTTACCAAATATGTACTAGCAACAATGCTTTTAACCCTGGTTGCCAATCTTGACTATACAAAGATTAAGATTTTCCAAATAGACACACATAATTCCTTTTACAATTAAAAGCGAAACATAACAAAAAAGTCATGACGATGAAAGTGTTGTGCTTGTTAAGCTCCTTGAAGAATGGAACAATATTTTTATAGTATCTTTGAAGGGAAACTATTTCACCCCAAAGGAGCCTCTAGTGATGCTTTTGCACGCCTCGCAAATATCTTTACTTTCCCAATTTCTGTCTCTAACTGACCGACTTGTTCCTCAGCAAAGGATAATGTTCGTAACCATTTGATTATATTACTATCCACATTGTATTATGTATACTTCAAATTTATGTATGTGCCTCCAAGTGCCACATGAGACCTCTGACGAGGTGCTTCATCTAAACTCCCAAGCCATCCTTCAGTTAGCAAATATACAAGAGGTATTTGACGTATCTTGTTATATGTTAGAATTCAGGGGGTGTTGTGTAATGTCTTCTATATTTTGGGACTTTTTTGTAAATAAGTTTAGCTCACAGTTTTCTGTTATTTGTTATGTCAGCTCAACTGGTTCTGTTTTCTTTCTATTATGTATATAATACTTGGCTAAGATATCTGTAACAATTCAATACAATTTTTCATTAATAACATTGAGTTTTTTTTTTCTCTGATGGAGATTTTATTATGGTATCACAGCAATTAGCTCATCATTCAGCTTTTGCACAAGAAATCATATATAGATAGATACATATATTATCTCGATACAGTGAGTCCTTCATTTTCTTTTGCTTAAAGTTACTTAGTATCTTTAATTAGGGTTTTGAATTGTATAGATTCACTGTGCTGCTGTCGTTAATTGTTGATCCAGGGATAAGAGTTACAATCTGATATCTTTGCTACTGTTAATTGCTAAGATCAAGATCTAGGGTTTTAGATTACAATCCTCTCTTGTTTGCGATCAAGTTTCTTATTTATAAAAATTGAAGAAATTGAATCTTTGTTGAAATTACACTATAATTCTTGGTGATAAGGCTTCATATGCTTCTGTTACTGCACATGGCACACTAGGTAGTAGAAATAAAGGAAATAAACTTAATTCACAATCTCAAAACTCTAATACACAATAGGATAATAATAATAACAATGGTACATTGCCACTGAGAGGTACTGGTAATGTTAGCGTTGTAATTGATGTAACTAGTCTATATTTTCTTAGTCCAGATGATGCCACAGTAGCAAGTTTGGTTACCTATATATTGAAAGGATTGAATTATCATACTTAGAAGAGAGCAATGGAGATTGCAATTGGGGCTAAGAATAAGTTGGGCTTCACTAATAGAACTCTATCGTGTCTATTACCTACAGATCCTATGTTTAATAAGTAGATTAGGTGTAACCTTGTTGTGCTATCCTGGATAGTCAGTTCCACTAGTGCAGATATAGGACAATCCATCTTATACAGAGAAATTGCTAAGGAGATGTGGTATATTTTGAAAGGCATATATGCTCAGACTAATGAGCCTAGGATTTTTAAGGCTCAACAATCTATATACCTTTTGTCACAAGGAAATCAATTAGTCACTTGTTATTTCAACAACCTTGAAATCCTTTGGAATGACCTTAATATGCTTAATTCATTGCCAATGTGCACTTGTGGTACACTTGTAGGTTGTTCATGTGATTTCATGAGTAAAATTTTTGTTAGAGAGCAAAACACTTTCATAAAGTTATTTCTAATGGGACTTAATGATTCATTTTTTGCCATTAGAGTCAAATCTTATTGATGAAGCTTGTTTTACCTATAAATGAGGTCTTGTTTGGTGACTGCTAAAAAAATATATAAATCAATTAGCTAAACAAACAAAAAATTGGCAGAAAGAATGGCTTTTATTGTCCCTAATGGATATTCACATGATAATCAAATTTTGGTTGCACAAAGCGGTATTATACTTAGCCCTAGTTCATCACAACAATCTTATAGTTCTTCAACTCAATCTAAAAATGGTAAATGAGGAGGTATTCAATGTTCTTATTGTAAAACTGCTGACCATGTGCATGATTAGTGTTATAAATTGCATGGCAATCCTCCTTGCTAGGTTCATAGTTATAAAAGTAAGATAAAAGGGTTGAAGAAAGATCATGCTATAGAAGGACATACATTTGTGCACTTTAATAATGGTGTACAAGGTCATAATATTAGTTTAAATCCTACCTTTTCTACCATAAAAAATGTATCCACCTCAACGGGTTCTCCTATGACATAGTCTCAGTATTAGCATTTAGTTTAAATGATACAAAGCCAGTTGCAAGTATTTAGCCAAGGCTCTCATCCTTGGGACAATGGTGCTTCTTCTAAGTCACACGTTGGATCTTCTCTTTCCAACATGGTATACACTAGTTTGACAAGTAGTGTTGCTCTTTCTCATGTTTGTTTCACTACTTATGCATCTTCAGATGATAATACTTGACTTAATTTTGAAGTTTGGTTTGTAAATATAGGAGCAAGTGAGCATATGGTTTCCTCACAAGAAGGTTATACTACTATCACACAAAGAGCTAATTCTTTTGTTACTTTACCAATTAGATCACAAGCTTTAGTTACATATATTGGTACTTTGCATTTTAAGAGTGGTCTGGTTTTGAAAAATGTCTTTTGCATACCTAGTTTTTAATTTAACTTGATTTCAGTAAGCAAACTATCTCAAGATCAATAATGCTCTTTCCTTTTTATCCCTAATAATTGTATCATACATGACCAAATTTCCTCAAGGATGATTGGGAGTGCAAAGCAATATAAGGGGCTATATTTCTTAGAATATACAGATGTTGTAAAGAATAATTTCACAATAAACTGCTTGGAGCATGATTCTCAAACTAATCAAGCAACAATAGATATTGCTTATGCTCAAATTTCTTGGTATGCTAGAATATGACGTCTTTCTTATCATGCCATGTATCTTCTTTCTACTTCTATAAAAAAACTTACAGTCTAATTATGTTGATTATTGTGAGGTTTGACATAAGGCAAAACAATATCAAAAAATCTTTCCCAATAAATTCTGTGCATATCTATAATTGCTTTGAGATGATACATTGTGGTATCTTAGGTACATATGAATCTACTTCGATTGAGAATTTTCAATTTTTCCTTACTATAGTAGATGAATTTTCAAGAAATAATTAGGTGTTCCTAATGAAGTATAACTTAAAGATTTCCACAATTCTTAAAGGATTCGATGAGTTTATTTAGACATAGTTTCATAAGAGAATTAAGGTTTTGAGAAGTGACAATAGTCTTGAATTCCATATGACTTATTTTTATTTTGCCAAAGGGATTGTTCATCAAACCAATTGTGTTGCTACACCTCAGCAAAAAGGTGTTATAGAGAGAAAACATTAGCACCTTCTTAATATTGCTAGATCTTTGAGATTTCATGCTCATTTACCTATTGGTTCCTGCGAGGATTTGTTTTGACTGCTGCATATTTGATTAACAGAAACCGTACTATAGTTCTTCATAACAAGACTCCTTATGAGGTTTTATATCGAAAATCTTTTTTTAATAATCATCTAAAGGTGTTTGGCTATTTGTATTATGCTTTTACTTTAATATAAATAAACACAAGTTTGATTCAAAAGCAAGTTTGTTTAATATAAATAAACACAGTCAATAGATATAAGTTGTATAATCTAGACACCAAACAAGTTTTTGTTTCTAGAGATATTGTCGTTTATGAAGATATATTTCCTTACTTATATACTTTTACTTTACCTTATTCTTCTCATTCTCCCTCTAATACTAGTTTTCCTGTGAATCTTGTTCCATTACTTGATGATTATATGTTGCATGTCCCTAAGAGTTGTGATCCTATCCCAGTTGCTCGTCATCAAGGTCACCACAATAGCCTTTCTCTATTAATCCATTTCCTCCTATAGCTTATGGTTCTATACCTCTACCAAGGAGGTCTATCAGGGTTAGAACAAGGCAATCTTATCTTGATTCTTATCAATGTAATTCAGTAATTATACAAAATAGGATATCTACAAATAATATCATTCCGTCCTTACATACTAATTATTTGTCTATTAGGAAAAGAACTTTATGTTTTGATGTCTCTTCAGCTGTGGAGCCTCGCACTTTTAATGAGGCCATCACAGACCCTCATTGGATTAATGTTACGAAAATTACAATTATTGAACAAAATTATTCCTAGATTGTGATGTATTTGCCTTTTCATAATAAACTTATTGGGTGTAAAATGGTGTATAACAATAAACATAAGTCAGATGGAACAATTGAAAGATACAAGGGCAGATTAGTGGCAAAAAGTTATACACAAAAAGATGGAATAGACTGTGAGTCTACTTTTAGTCCTGCAGCAAAGATGACAATTGTTAGACGTGTGCTTGTTGTGGCAACGTCTGAAGGCTGGTTTTTAGCTCAATTAGATGTCAATAATGCACTTTTTCATGGGGTATTAGAAGAGGAAGTATATATGGTTATGCCACCGGGTTATTTTCAATCTAATTCTTCGTTGGTTTGCAAATTACGTAAGTCCCTATATGATTTAAAGCAAGCCAGTAGACAGTAGTATAGTAATTAAGTTGTATTTTGCCTTGATTGCTTTTGGTTTTTGTTAATCTAAAGCAGATCATGCCTTGTTCATCTTACACATAGGAGGTTCTTTCCTTGCTTTGTTGGTATACGTTGATGATACAATATTGCTAGTGATAATGATGCACTTATTGATCAAGTGAAAGTATATTAGATGCACAGTTTTATATTACGGACTTAGGTGATTTTAGCCTTTTTTAGGGATTGGAAATACATAAAGATGATGCAAGTTTGTTTCTTAATCAAAGGAAGTACATTTTGGAGTTCTTAGATGAAACAGGTTACCTTGATTGCAAATTTGTTGATGCTTCAATGGAAGTTAATTTGAAATTGGGTAAATCAGACTCTAAGTCTTTGTCTAATCCTGTGCCATACAGAAGATTGATTGGTAAGTTGTTATACTTAACCATCACTAGACCAGATATCACTATTGTAGTAAATACATTGAGTCAATTTATGTATTCTCCTTGTTTTTTTTCATTTTCAAGCAGCTCAAAGAATTCTCCGATATTTGAAAGGAACATACCTTCAAGGTTTGTTTTTCTCTGCTAGTTCTAATTTGATTTTCAAAGGATATTCAGATTCAAATTGTTTATCTTGCATAGATACTAGAAGATCCATTATTGGGTATTGTTTCTTTCTTGGTCATTTTTTAATTTTTTGGAAGTGTAAAAAGCAACAAGTTGTCTTTAGAAGTTCAACATAAGCAGAATATAGAGCTATTTATAGTCCTGTGGCTTTGTTCTCTGGTATTAAGTCAGCCTTGGATTATGCAACTAACTTAGTTTATCATGAAAGATCTAAGCACATAAAAGTTGACTACCATTTTATTAGAGATAAAATTCTAGCTAGTATAATTCATTTGCTACATGTTTACTCCAAGTTTCAATTAGTTGATGTATTAACAAAGCTTCTTGGATCTGCTTAATTTCATTTTTTGATTTGCAAAATGGGAGTTCATCTTCTGCCCTCCTCATCTTAAGGGGTGTGTTGGAATTTAGGGGGCATTGTGTAATGTTTTCAGTGTTTTGGGATTTTTCTGTAAATAATTTTAGCTCGCAGCTTTTCTGTTTTCAGTTATGCTAGCTCATCGGGTTCTGTTTTCTTTCTATTATCTATATAACATTTGGCTGAGAGATTTATAAAAAATTCATCATATTTTTTCATTAATAAGATTGAGTTTTCTCTCTCTAACGCTCTTCTTCTTTCTCCGATGGAGATTTTATCATTATAAGGTTCTTTTGGCACACTTCTACATAATTATAGATACTAATTTGAAATTATGTTACATATTAGGTTCTTAGTGAAGTTTTCTCCACACTCCAATGTGGATAAAAGTTGGCAATTCTATTAGGATCACATTTTTTATTATTGACACCCCACTATAATGGTACCCATCTATTAAAATTGAAAATCATTTTAGTACCACATCAATTAATTTAATCTAGTAGCACATTGTTTTTCACAACATAAAAAAATTACTACAATACCATTTCATTAAAATTTACTTGAACACTTCATATTTTTTTATCTAAACTTATCAATCCTCTTCAACTTCATATTCAACTTTAACTTCTTCTAATTCAACTGCACATCCATATCATCTCCAAAATCTAAAATTTCTTTAATTCCAATTATTTTAGATCTCTTATTCTCAATTTTTATTTTTATATTTATTTTACTCTTTCTAACTGCATCTTTTATCCAAATCCAAAAATTTATAACGAGTTTTTCTCCCTTTTAAGTTCCATCTATCTCACCAATAGATAACTTTTTATTTCACGCTTAAATTAAAATTAATTTATTGTTGGTGCCAATAATTTTTTAAGGTCCAACATGCGTGATGCCAATATATATTTTATTTAAGTCAATTCTATTGGCACCCACTATTTTACCTTTGACACCTCATTTAATTTTTAATTCGAATTACTATTGGCATCCCACCTAATATGCACCTCACACAATTTATTTTTTAAAATATTTGATACAATAAATATTTCAAATATTTTGGATTTGACTTTATATTATTGGTGATGTTGTTGTATAATACTATAAAATTAAGGTAATGCTTTAAACTACATTTAATATCATAAATTATTAGCAGTTGAGCTTGTATGTTACTATACCTGTATAATAGCCTTATTTTCAACTTGTCATTTTAAAAAATCTTTATACATGAGAAACTCAATTAATAATCTATTAATGACATATGTAATATAATATCTATTTAATTAGATAAAACTATAGTATATAATCTTTTCCATTATCAACAAAAAAATCACATATAATATTTATTATCTTCTTATTGCCAAACACAAATAGAATATTTTTTTTGGAGGAAGAGGATGAAATGTTGGGAGAAAAATTGAATGGTTGAGTATTTTGGTAATTTTAATATTTCGCGCTATAAGTAATTGTGTGGTACTAATAGAATAAATTAAATCAAATTTTATTAGTATGATACTAATAATATTAATAATATAAGATAAGACGGTATTAATAGTAATATGGTACCAAAAATAAAATAACAGGTGTTAACCCTTTTATGTAAAAGTTCACTTTGCCATGAAAGTTTTGGATAAATTCCATTCTAGTGCTATCAATTTATTTTAATTTCATTTCGTCCCTATTCTTCTAACTTGTTTCGTTTCGCTTCACATCATTTTCCTCCATTAAACAATGAACCCCATTAACCAATACCGTTATACTCTACTGAATGAGCCATTGAGTTATTTGTTAACAAAAATATCCCCTTAAAAGATAATAATATATTGCTATAAACAGTATTGCTCACTGAAACAAATTCGGTGCCATCATATGCAATTTATTTTCATGAATATTCTTATCTTTATTTAATAATTTTTTAATATTTGAATATTGGGAAAATTACATTTTTCCCCCATGAGGTTTCTGAATATTTCAAAATACCCTTTATGTATCTGAAATTATATTTTGCCCCGAAGACAAAATACAAGTTTGACTTGCTTGGGAAAAGACCATTTTACCCTTTATTTTATATTTTGAAGCTAAAAATTTTAAAAATTAGAGAAATACCACATTTTAAAGAAAGTATTATATATATATATATATACATGTAACTATACAATCTATTATCTAATAAATTAAAAAAATTAGAGAATGGGTGCTACATAAAGGATAATTTTGTAATTTAAAGAGTATCCTATACCCTTAAAACTGATTTTCACTTTGCCCCCAAAAAATTGGGGGTAAAGTGCAATGAATATATATACTTCTAGGGGGACGGAGTAATTTCATATACCTTAGTGGGTATTCTCAAATTGACAGAAACCTCATGGGGGCAAAGTGTAATTTACCTTTGAATATTTTAGTCAAAAACGCGTTACATGCTTTGACTTTGAAGTTTCCTTTTACATTTTTTCATATTCAATATCTATACTATTATTTATTTATATATAATATAAAAGCCCAAAAGTTAAGATTATCAATTTGAAGCCGTTCCCAACTTTAGGGTGGATTATTTTTCCCATCGAATAATTAAATAATTAAATCAAATAAGTTTTATTCACGCGAACTTTTATTTATTCTATCATAATATAAAAACCTAAAAGTTATGATTATCAATTTGAAGATATTCCCAACTTTGGGATGGAGTATTTGACCCCTCAAATAATTAAATAATTACATCAAATAAGATCTATTTTCACAAACTATTATATGTGCTATTATAATATGGAAGCTAAAAAGTTATGGTTATCAATTTGAAACCGTTCCCAACTTTGAGATAGACTATTTGACCTCCCAAACAATTAAATAATTAAATCAAATAAGATCTATTCCCACAAACTATGAGAGGATAAAAGTGTAAAATAACCCCTTCGACCGCCCATCTAAAACTCTCACTCACCCTATTTTTACTCTCCACATAAGCACCGTTGGCTTCAATTCCAATTGTTCCCACATTTTTCTAATCATTTTCTCTCATATTTCCTATGAATCTTCTACCCTAAATTATTCAATCTTTGTAGGTATGCATTTATATATATTTTTTATTCATAATTGTTATTGTGTATTTGCTTAATCATTTTAGATAGAATGATTATTGTTCAAAAAATTTATATTACTACACGTAATCATTATCTTATGAGCAATTGATATTCCACGATTAAGATTGTAGAAAGAGATTAAACAATTTAGATTATATAATTATCTAATTATTCTATAAAAAGTACCAACTGCATGAAATGTTTCATATGCTTTTTATTTCAAATTTACCCTTCATCTTATTTCTTTATAACAAAAGTCATCATACAAAAAATTGTAAATTAATTAATTTTAATTTGCATATTTTTTGTTAAGAGATAATATTTTGTCTTTAAAGATTTAGATTGATAATTATCACAACAATAAAACTTAAGCAATTTAAAATAAAAATATCAAAACTTATTGAATTTTAAGTGATAATACTCTGTCTTTAAATATCTAGATTAATAATTATCACAAAAATAAAATTTAAATATTTTATACACTTTTTATTCCAAGTTTTTTCTTCATTTTGTTTGTTTGTAACAAAAGTCATCAAACCCAAACTTATAAATTAATTAATTTTAACTAGCATATATTTTTTTTATTAATAGATAATACCCCATCTTTAAATATTTGATTGATAACTATCACAAAAATAAAACTTAAGGAATTTAAAATAAAATTATCAAAACTTAAGAAATTTTAACTTACAATTGCACAAATATATCAAATTTAACAAATATTTGAATATCATATTAATTCTTAATATTACAAATTAGTGCAATGAGTTCATGGAGGTACCTTGAAATTGTTATATGATAAATACTTAAAACTTCAATAAATGATAATTAAAACATTTTCATTTTTATTAAAAATTATTAAAAATAATTTTAGTTTTTGCTCTCAAGTTAGAATGCAATATTTTGTTAAATAGTACTTAATCCATTCCCTTTTAATTAAGAAAATTATTAATTGGCTTCAATTGTAGAGAAAATAAATAATATTTTACTTTACTACTATTAGCTAAATATTAAAAAAATATCACTCTAATCCATTAATAGGTAAAATTAGAAAAAAAATAATTAATGTTTTATTTATTTTTTAAATATACCCTTAAAAAGAAATAAAAAAAAAATTATAAATTGGTAGTTAAAAAAAATTGAGATAGTAAATTTATAAACCACGTGCAAAGTCTGTATACTCTTACTAGTTTTAATAAATTTGCAAACACATCTCCATGTGTGTGATCACTAGTGTAATTATGTTGCTTAATGATAACAAATGATGTCCATAATATTTTGTCGCCATTTTTCTTTAGAAGAAAATCCATGTATCTTTGGTGATTAAATGTTGCAAAATATATATAGAGTTGAAATTATATATATATAAGTATGTAGCAATTTCCTATATCTCATTATACTGGTGTAGACATGTAGCCGATAACATTAATGGATGAAATTAAATTATTTAATGAAAGCAAATGATTAAGGGCATTGTTACTAGGAAATGCTATTTGGGCGGGAAAACATGAAATGTGTTTTCGGTACTGTAAATAAAATGAATTTTTTTTAAAACGTAAATGTGTATGAAACGTCTCGAAAATATGTAGGAAACATTTTGGAAGCGCGAATAATACATATAAGAAATGCACGAGAAATGACTATGAAACATTACAGACATCAGTAGGAAATTTTAAAAAAATTCTTGAAAATTTATTGGAAACTTAATAAGTACATATTCATATACAATTAAATAACAAATCAATTAAAATATGTGAAATATAGTATTTTTAACACTTTTATATTATTTTTTTTTCCTTTTATGTATATTCTTTTAAGTAATGAATAATATATTTATAAAAAGTATACAAGTACAAATTGTATTCATAAATTTGAAAAATATTTAATATTATTAAATTTAAGAATCACATTCGTTTTCTTTATACTTTCTACAAATTTTGTAATTGCATTCAAAAAGTTTTATAATCTTATCCGTATTTCTCGATTTTTCATTTTAGACAGCGTTTCCCTTTTCGTTTCACTCTTCTATTTCCTATTTTGGAACTACGATTTATTATTAGGGTAAAAATGGAAGTATTAAAAAGATGGGAGGTTAAAGTGTGAGCATTACTAAAGTTTAAATGAAGTTAAATATAGGTGCGATTGAGTCATGAGTGGGAAACGTACAATTGTTCTCTTTCAATCTTCGTCCAAATTCTAGGGTTTTTCTCTCTCCCTCTCTCCCTCTCTCTCGCGGTGGGCTTTCATCCTCAAGGCGCCTCCAAATTTCCTAATTTTTCATGAATATACATCTGCATATACAAGCGTTTATGTACAGTATTTAATTCTACCTAAAAAACCCACAAACCCTTTTCCCCTAATTTTCACAACCCAGTATCTAGTTATATGTTTTATATCATTGTGTAGTCGTAATTTCAGAGATAAAAGAGAACTCTTTGGTAAAATTTGAAAATCACGAAGCCCCAGAGGCTAAATTCCGAAAACCCTAAGCTGGCTCGATATTTGATTTCTAACCCGCAAATCCTGTTGCCCTTCTTTCACTACCCAATATCTAATTTAGATGCTTATCGCATTTTCTAATTGCAATTGCAGAGATAAACGAGAATCCTTTGGTAAATTTTAAATCCTGAAGCCCCAGAGGCTAAATTCTAAAAACCCACAAACCCTTTTCCCCTTCCCCCCAAAATTTCATTACCCAGTATCCAATTTATATGTATTTAGCATTGTGTAGTTGTAATGGCCGAGGTAAAAGAGACCCACTCAGAAAAAATTGAAACCTGCAAAAACCCAGAAGCCCTGGAGACTAACTGTGATGAAGATGATGTGGACTATGATTCTGTCGTTGATATATCGAGCAAAAGCTTGGATTTTTCGGTGGTGAAAGCCCCGGAGGGTTCGGTACAAGGGTTATATATATACAGGAATTGCTTCAATTTGATACCGCGGTGGCTTGGAGATTTGGGGAGGTTGAAGACTTTGAAATTTTTTGGGAATGAGGTGAATTTATTCCCCACAGAGATGAGGAATTTGGTTGAACTTGAGAAGTTGCAGGTGAAGGTGTCTTCGCCAAAATTGAATGGGTTGTATTTGAATAATATGAAGGATTTGAAGGAGCTTGAGCTTTGTAAGGTGCCAACAAGACCTTCTGCTTTGCCTCTGCTGAGTGAGATTACTGGGCTCAAGTCACTGACTAAGCTATCTGTTTGTCACTTCTCTATTAGGTATGTGGTGCTTATACAGTTACAGTCTCTCGTGTTTCATGCATTTATGATATAATAATGAGCTTTATGTGTCTAGTTTCCAAATCACTAATATCCTAGCAAACTGTGATCCAATACAACTGTATTCTTATTTTTTTTTTTTACGATGAGTAAATTCTCCATTATTCTTATCATGTGAAGTTTTTTTATGGTAATCTTATTATGTGAAGTTTGAAAGTATCAATTTTCATATTCCAAAATAGTGCCTTTCTATCATGAATAATTTCAAGAGATTAACGTATGCTTAATTGGATGTCGTGTTTTAGAAAATTTGATAAAATTACCTCATATATGCTAGGGTAACCTATATGGCTAAACCCAAACCATATCACATTTTACAGCGTGTGGCATAGCGTTCCCATTCTCGTTCTAGTCTTCTTTGTTCTGGACGATCTGCATTGCAGTAACATGGGTCTAGCATTATTTATTGTATTTTGGTTCTAATGAAAGAGAGTGAATAATGCTATATTGGAACTAGGTGTTGATAGAGAATAGATGGAGGCCTAAACTAACAAGGTGTGATTTTTGAAGTGGTTTTTTCAGGTTGTAAATTTAGACAACTCTAGGAGCTGGTTTCTTTAGGATATCCAAGTTTCATCATGTCTTACCTTCGAAATCCTAAGTTCCATAGTTGCTTTCTTGTATGTACATTTGACTGTTTTGTTCTTTTTGGGTGTTTAAACACCTGGTTTTAGCTCACTGTTAGATCGGGAGTTCTAAAATCGATGTGGCTAACCCTAAATCAGGTTTTAAAACTCTCATCTCTATAACACCTTAAGCTTTTCGATGAGTAGACAACTTCAATTTGACATGGTATTAGTGCTAGAATGATGTCTTGGTATTAGTGCCAGAATGATGTCTTGGGTAAGGTTACTGGTGGGGCATTTTGATGATATTAGGTATATTTGTCCCCTCTCTCTAACAACTTAAGCTTTTATATTAGATGTCGTTTTGCTAATCGACATGGTATTGGAGCAGGATTAGGCCAGAAGTGAGGGGGAGTCTAGAAGATAAAAATAAAATTTTGCCCCCTTTCTTTAATAGCTTTAGATTTTAGATGAGATGGTTGCTTAAATTTAATACTACGTGAGTCACTGATTCTTGCATGATTCTGTATGAGACTAGATGCCTAAAGAGAAATTCGGGGCTAGAATCTCATTTTTTTCTGAATATTATGAGTTGATCATGTTCTTGACTTGTTCTGTCCCCCATGTTGAATCAATGTGTTGGTGTAGTCATATACTGATCCAACACCCCACCACACATATCCCACGCAAGCACACGATTATCACTTTATCATTACAGAGGTGGTCGAGACGAGTTTAAGAACTTTTGTTCCAGGCAGAATGATAAAGATGGTACAAACTTTGGAAACTTGCTTTAGTTTTCATTGGCAAAAGAATTTTATGCTTCTTGGCTGTGCCATCAAAATGCTCTTTCGTACCTTGGTCTAGTGAAAGTACTGATTACTAGGTTGAAAATATTTCTTGGGGGCTCCTTTTTTGAGTCAGTGTTTGTATATTGTTTAATTTTAAACTAGCCAAAGTGCAGGCCTATGAGTTTACATTCGTTTTTCTGAACCTTGCCTGCTTTGTATACTAGAGTATTGCATATTGGATGGAGTAATGATGTTCCATCTGTTTGTGCTTTTCCCAGATATCTTCCTCCAGAAATCGGATTCCTTGAGAGTTTGGAGTATCTAGATCTGTCCTTCAATAAGATGAGAAGTTTGCCAACTGAAATAACTTACTTAAACTCTCTGATATCATTGAAAGTCACTAACAACAAGTTGGTGGAACTGCCTTCGGGGTTTTCATCACTGCAAAGACTAGAGTTCTTGGATTTATCAAATAATCGTTTGTCATCTTTGCAATCTCTTGAACTCAGCTCAATGCATAACCTTCTGACACTAAATCTTCAGGTACATGCTCATCTACTCACATAAAATAGGAGACTTGACGTTACAAGCATTTTTTTTCATTTTCATAAAAGAGGAACACGCAGTTCTCATTGAGTTGGTAGGAGTTTATTTTTCATCTTGTTTTAATTCTGTGAATTTCTTGTACCTTGAAGCTTCTTCTCCCCACTTTTCCTTTTCATTGAGCTTCATATGTAGCGTTTCAGGTTAGCACTTGGAAATAAGTGATCCTTTTATTGAGGGCTGGTTATTTTGATTGATTGATGTATCTATAATTTGCCGTGGATTGCTGGCATGTCATTTGAGAAGAATTAATAATAAAGGAGAAATATGCCTACTTAAACTGTCCTATAATGCTGTAGTTTTCTTTCATTTGTCCCCGTTTTGGGTCTCTCTTCCAATTCTCTTATGAAAGTTGTTGGTGATTGAGTTGTTATCTGCATGTTACTTGCTTAGTCTGTTAGCAACACACTTGTCTTTTATTTTGAGAATGAAGAATAAGGGCACTTACACGCTTATATGCCGGCAAATATGAGCAGGTCTTTTGATTTATTCTTAGAGATTGTTTCTCTCCCCCAGTATTGCTGTGGTCTTTTGATTTATTCCTGTTTCTTCTACATATCCTGGTCCAAGTGTTTGACCTCCTGCTTGACTTGTTTTACAGAACAATAAGCTTATCGTTTGTCATCAAATTCCGTCTTGGATTTGCTGCAATTTGGAGGGAAATGATGAAGATGAACGCATTGATGAATGTAGCAGTGTTGCTGTAGAAATGGATGTACTTGAAGGCGACATTCAAGATAATGCTGACAGAGTTTCTCAGAAAGGTGAAGGCCATGTTAGCTGGATGTTTCCTTTTAGATAAAATTTCCTTGTAATCTCAGCGTTTTATTTGCCCCAATTACCAAATGAAATGATACTTACTTGAGTTGCTGACAGGTGTCCATGTTCCCTCTTCAAGCCATTCAGGTGGAATCCCATCCTCCGGTCGGTGTTCAGCAGCGCGGAAGTCCCTCAAAGGATGGAAAAGGCGGTATGATATTCAACAAAGAGCTCGCCAAGAACATTTAAATAACAGGAGGAAGTGGAAAACATCAGACCAGGCCAAGTCACCAACGCAAGCAATGGTTCACAAATCTGAATCCTGCAAACAAATTGCTGCTGATTCAGGCTTGTCAGCTCTTGACAACCATGGTGACGACATTGTTCCTGGAGAATCCAAGTGTGAAGTTATAAATGTTGAGGATGATGACATAATATGTCTGGAAAAGGTTGAGCATGAGCATGTAGAAAATTGCTCGTGTTCCAATATTAGCTCCACTAGCGTCTGTGAAGAGGGTGATAATGACTGTTCAGAGTGTCATGTATCTTCGGTTGCTGCTCAGGTCCAATCATTTAGTGACAATAGTCCCAATTCCAAAAGGCCTCATGATGAGGAAGTTGATGAACAGCCCAGCAAAAGAAGACTAATTGCAGATCAATCTGATCTTGCTGGCAAATATAGTGATACATCATTTTGTAGCATTGATGACCATTTAGGGGACGGCTTTTATGACGCTGGACGAGACCGGCCATTTTTGCCTCTGAAGAATTATGAGAAAAGCCTACATCTAGACTCTCGTGAAGTCATTCTCTTGGACAAGTATGTTCTTATGCTTACCTGTTTCTTGTTTCTTTCGCTTTCCTTCTTCCTTTTTTCCGGAGGAGGAGGTTTACTTCCAATATTGGTCTGGGATTTTAATATCTCTAACTCTTTGATTATAATTCTTGTCATTTGCTTCAGGAGAAAGGATGAAGGGTTGAATGTTATTGCACATTGTGCTCAAGCATTTGTGAATCATTTCAAGCAGATCAATGATTCATTGGATAAGTTTCAAATTGCATCACTGCTTGCTATTTTTGTATCTGATCACTTTGGGGGTCGTGATAAAGCAGCACTTGTTGGGAGGACAAATAGAGCTGCATCTGGTTCAAATTACAGAAAACCCTTCATATGTACCTGCCCCACTGGAAATAGCGACAGTATTAGGAACTCTGCTGATCAAAGTTCTGGAGCCATGGAAGATATTGTTATCCGAGATCTTTGTGAAACATCCCTTCGAGCTGTGAAGGCGAGAATAAATTCCATCGTTGTCCCCATTGGGACTCTCCAGTTTGGCGTGTGTAGGCATAGGGCACTACTTATGAAGGTGATACTATTACTATACTAAATTTAAATTTTCAAGTATTAATAATTTTCTTTTTTTTGGCTGCTGACTTTTGTTCCTTGCGATATGGAAAAATCTTATCATCCGTAGTACCTTTGTGATCGGGTGAAGCCCCATGTGCCTTGTGAACTTGTTCGTGGCTATTTGGATTTCTCGCCACATGCCTGGAATATAGTTGTTTTCAAGAGGGGTGATTCTTGGGTTCGCATGATAGTTGACGCATGTCATCCCTACGAGATAAGGGAAGAGACAGATCCGGAATACTTTTGCAGGTAATTTTTATCTTATTTTATCTTTTATCTTTTAATTTTTGGAGCTATTGATTGTCATTTGCTCTGAGTTCACGTTCTCTCTGGTTTTTCTCCTATCTTCCATCTCAAGTATGTTTGTGTACGACTGTGTTGTGCAGTATATAAAGAGTTACTGTATCTATTCCATCAGGATAGTGCAAGTGGTAATGCTGTGACCCAGCTTTCTGATTCGTATTGGAGTGAAATATTGCTTTTCTAATCTAATATTAAAAACATAAAATTGTCTGATGGCATTTGTTGATAAGAGAAGAAAGTGTAAGGAGGGATAGTGCTGCTTGTTCATGAATTCAATATGCATGGCAGTCTACAGATTTTTTGTCTTGTTTGCTGCCTCTTTTTATGATTATGTTATTTTGTCGGTCAAAAATGTTTATCACTGGTTGAAAAATTTTAGGTTACGATCTGGGACTTGTTTGATAATTATGTGTTTTTTAATTCCTTTTTTTTTTTTTTTTGCGGTTTAATAAATGTAATTTTTTCCTTGGGGTTATG
>MKEJ01022991.1:1276-13537 GCA_001753735.1 Embelia ribes | reverse complement strand
TAAATGAAATATAATACATGAATCTACTACAAGTAGCAACAACTAATCGGGATCACTAGGGTCTTTCGAACTTTACACGTAAAGTGCCCGATGAGTGTCTCTGTTGCTACCACGGCAGATCTTGGTCACTAAGGCCAAGCATAATATAAACAAAATATACCTGTGGTCCGAGATGGAGTAATTCTTGTTATTTATTATACACGTAGCCCAAGATGGGGGCAATTCCTATTATCTATTATACTTGTGACCCAAGATAGGATGATTATTGCCATTTATTATACTTGTAGACCAAGATGGGGAAGTTTTCCTGTATACATGTTACCCTAGATGGGGTGCTCTATTCTTTTTCTGGGAAGAAAACGTTTTATGTAATCTTCTGTACTTTCCTGATATAGCACATGCGGGTATACTTTTCCTACAATTTTCTGAAAATCATATATATACACAGGGTTTTTATCTGTGATTACCTGGATTATACATGAGTGTATTTTACTGTGTTCTGGCATTATTTGCGCAAGCATGATTTTAGATCTTGGATTTTAAGGATATACTTAGACGTATTTTTATGGGCACTTTTCTTTATCTTTGATACGGACGTGGTAGTATACCCTATAGGCAAGCTCATGGCGGGACAACAGTCCGGACGAGTGCGCTTTAATGCGGAAAACCATTCCTGAGCACAAGACTTGTTGAAATAATAAATTATGAAATATTTTTACATATATGGTTTGACCTGTATACCAATTTTCACGTAGATCCCGTATTGTGTTCTTGACAGACATAGTTGGTTATTCTAATTTGGGACATGTATCTAGATTATTTTTCCCCTTCTACTTAACATGTTGATCACACTAAAAAGTTTCTCCTGACGTCTATATTTTTTTATATCCTTGTTACACCTGTTGCCATATAATCAATATAATTATTAGATCACTCAATATATATGTTTAGTCTGTATGTCTAAAACCTCACCAAATTTTGCAGGTAATAAAGCAGGAGTGCAAGGACCACAGTAAGTGGATAGATTAGAGCTCACACAATTGGATGCTTGTTCTTTTCTTTGGTTATCATTGTTATTTAATTGCTTCATGTGATGTAATAAATTCATTTTAGGCTATGAGATGTGATTTGGGTGTTGGCAGTTTGTGCCTTGTATATGATATCTTTTCCTTTTCAGTTGTAATAAGTAGTGAGTTTTGTATACTGTTTTGTTTTCATGTATGATGGCATTTATGACCTATGATAATAGTTAATAATATTTTATGATGGTTACATTTCCCAACCCTTGACGATTCGGGTTCCCTAGTCATCAAAAGAATGAATTAGAATGTACGTACAAAGCTTTTATCAAATGACAAAGTAACAGACCACTTCATATGAGGTGTCACAAGTGCTAGGATTACAAAGCTCTAACAACATACCAGGTCTAATGTGAAACAAATATATTGGTTTTAAATATTTTTACTAAATTTTCCCATATTTCAAGTTTTGAGTAGTCCATAAGAACAATTAATGGAGCTCCAATCCAACAACAGCAGGTACATAGTTGTCCCACCATAAAAAATTAATGGCTTCTCTGTATACCTAACTAGTGGACACTAAGAATGCATTAGATAAATGAATAGAGATAATCTGGGCCTTCGTCTAAACCATATATATTCAAGAAAAGTATATCTTTTTATATCCAATTTTTTAAAAGTGAAAATTGAGCACAGTTTTTTTTTTTTTTTGTTTTAGACACTATGTCTAATGTATTTTAAGGGGCAGAATATATATGAAAACTAGCAAGCTTCAAATCAAAACACCCTTTTTCCTAGTAGTGTAAATTAAAAAAAGAAAAAGCAAAAAAGAAATCACAATGACTAAAACCCACATTTGAGGTGATTATATATTTTGTTATCTAAACCTTATGCATACTAAGATATAATATAATAGCAAGAAATTCCCACTAGATTCTTTACCTAATTCCATCTCAAAAGAACAAATTTCATCACGCCTTCGACTAGTTAAATTCAAATCTGATACGTGCTCTAAAACTTTTGATACCATTTGAGAATTTAAACTAGTATGAGAATTGATTTTAAGCTTAAAACTGAAGATAACCCCTTGACAAGTGACTAAGATCATGACAATGCAACTTTAAAAATCTTTTGGTGATTTTGAATTGATTACTTAATTTGAAATTGTGCTTACGCTATCTTGATGTATTGTCTCTAATCTATACTATCAATCAATGCAGTGGTCTAATACCTTTTTAGATCATAATCGTCTGCATACATATATAACGACCTTATGCTGATTCATGATTTTACCATAACGGCGTTGAAGCACCGTGCTAGACCATAGACGTGCTCGTGTCTTTCTTGGCAAAAATTACTTAATTTTTAAAAAATGAAAATAATAAAAGCATTATTGTGATATTAATTAGTAAAATATACGACTCCAAGAGGTTATATGATTTCGCTTTTGCTAGAAAATATTTCACTTTCTTGTCTTGGCTAATCAATTCCCAAACACTGTGTCACCAAAATTTTCTCTTAGCGAATTTTTTGAAAGTCAAAATGAATAATCTTACTTTAACATTGAAAGTGAACAAATTTATGAATTTTATCGCCATATACCATTTCTCTTATATATCTTTGTCCACCTTTGAATCTATTCTTGCAAGCCTTTTTATCACAAAAATATAAGTTCTCTTTAAAGTTGATTGGCATACAAATTTACTTTTTCAATTTCTAGTTCTATCATATAAGATGTTGCAAACTTTTTCACCTTATTCCTTTTTATCTTTTATTTCGGCATAATGAAGTCAACAATTTTCATTTTTAATATGGAAAAAAAAAATACTTCTTTCAAGCATGGTTCATCTTTTTATGTAAATTTATCCAAGCATGTTATCAATGTTATTCTTCTTGTTTTGTTTGGTTTCCATTCAAGAGAATATATTTATGATTAGGATTCCATTTCTATTAGGAGTTATTAACATGCATCAAGAGAAATATCTCACAGAGGACAATATAATAATATTCTAATTACAATGATTTATATGCATAATTTGTTTCTTCTCATATTTGTAATGAATTCATTTTCAAAGAAACAATAGCACGAAAATTGTACAAAATTGATTTGTAATGAAAAAAATTTATTTGATTGAACCTAGATTTTGATAAGAGATTTCGAACCCATTTTGAAAATATAAGCCCGATTAAATAATGGGCCAAAACCAAGGGCCCATCTATGAGAGAGGCCGAAATGGGCCAAGGACTCAATAAACTCATATTTTGGTAAACATGCATCACGATGGTACATACTAAAAAAAGAGAAAATAAAACATTTTAAATATAAGAAATATTAATAAACGAAGAATCATATGAATTAGATTCCATTCATAATTCTTAAAATACTTAAATTTACAATGTTCATCGAATTTAATTCATTAACAAAATAAAAATAAATAATAATGGCCGAATATACAACTAATGGTACCCATAGTTTGAACCTAAATTCTATTTGATCCTCACAGTTTCAGTTGAGACACTTGTGGTACCCAAACTATTAAAGTGCGATGGATTTACTCCCCAAATTTTAGAAGAAGGTTCCTTTTATTTTATTTACCTAATTTAAAAATGTTAAGTGGCAATAGTACGAGACAATACCAAAATAAACGAATTCAAAGTATTAAATTAGTTTATAAAAAATCACTAGCACGTCAATTGATACAATTTTTATTATTTAGGATGATATTTTATGGTAATTACAACGAATTCTAGCATTTGCTTAAAAAATATGATCTTGATTATTGCAATTGAAAGGATGAGACCAAGTAGTACATTTATTGAAACCGCGGCGCGGGGCGGGGGTTTGTTTACAGCTAGTACAAGGTTCTAAAAAAATTAAAAATAAAAATAAAAATAATTATATAGATATGAAAAAAAGAAAAGAAAAAAAGGAAGGAACAACTATAAATGTACCATACATGTGTACAACAGAGCTATCACATGTAAAGATGGAGATGATGAAGACAGCTCCAAACATATAAAGCAAGTGGGACCCTTTAATTAGATGGTTCCACCGCCACGGGTACTATTGTGAATTTATTTTATAAATTTACTATATTTGCATTTATTATTGGTTAGAATCGTACGTGAGGACCGTGACACTACCCAATAAAATCATTGATACAGAATTTCTTGAATATTGACCATTATAAATATGACTTTCACTATTTTCTCATTTTCATTTACTGTATTAATTATTGTATGCATCTGTAGCAACAAAATAAATGATGTGTATATTATCGACAAAGAAAGTGCAAACATTTACTAAAAGGATAAGTTTAAAGTACACATCCGTAAACTATTAATAGTATATATGTGTCTATATGGTTAGATTTTATTATATGTTAATTTTATTTTCAAGAATAAGATCAATTCACGAGATTTGTTGATTCTATCCCAGGACAAAATCCAATATGCGTTTGTATAATTTCTTAATGTGATTTTCGACTAAGTGTCATTACTATCTCGAGAAAGAAACATTTCAATTTATGAAATATGTTGTTTTAATTTATACCAGAGCTTCGGTTTTAGAATTGAAAAAAAAAATACTCAATTCGTCCCTAAAAAATAGGCTTATTTTCATTTTTCGTTCGTCCTAATATATAGGTCACTTTACTTATTAGAAGTTAAGAAAAAAAATAATTTTACTAAAATATTCCTATTTAATGTCATATTTTCACATTGTTCATAAAATTCCTCTAATTTAATAAAAGTTATTATTTATGGAAAATAGTAATAAATTAACTTCTTTTTATGCATTAATTGAATTTTTTTAATCCATGTAAAAATTAAACTGAGGCCATCGTTTAGGAACAGATGAATTAATATTTTATGTCATAAAACTGGGAAAATGGAAATTATTTACTAGTTCAAATAACATAGTCGCTGAAGTTTATAAAAAGACACAAAAAAAAGGGCTTGAATTTACCATTGTTTGGTCAAAAGTTGGCTTGCATTAATTCAAGTTAAATTAGGACTTGGTTTGAAATCAATTTAATTTATCCCAGATAATGATAATATATCCCCACTATTTTTCTCATCACCAACTCCTCATTTGATGAAAAGTAATGAACAAAACTATGAAAACATGTTCTAACCACTTCATACACTTGTCCATAAGATTAATCAACAACTCATGTGTCTATGTTAGTTAATAATAAAGTTGGCTTGCTTCCTTAGGATTTTTCTCGTTGGAGTTTAAGCTTAAACTTTTTAAATTTTTTTGCTTAAAATATTTTATTGCATTTGGTTTGTACAGTTTTTAATTAAGCTGGATATATTTGCTATTTCAACCTAAATAAGCTACAAAATTTAAGCTAGATTTAGGCCAAATAAAACTAATTTTTTTACGCTCCTTCAAAAAAACCCTTGGTGGTGTGCCTCGAAAGACAATGTAAGAGTAAAAAATTGCCTAGTTGGGGAAAACAAAATAAATGGTTCACTATGAACCAGTGCCTAATTAATGCTCATGTAGTGACCGAGATCACCCACGTCTAAAATTGTATATTCATTTTAAATCGTCATAGAATTTTTTTTCAGTATTTTATTATTTATATAACTCCAGTCAGAAGATTAAATCGAGATACGTAATTTTAGTAAAAGTATAATTCAGTAGCTAACATATGGACTATGGAAAAATAAAATGTAATAGTAGCGAAAAAAATAAACTGTCGTAAATAATTTAGGCAAGAAATGGTTAAATACTTAAATTGGAACAACTGAAGGTGTGAGGGTAAAGTAGGTAAGGTGACAAATTGTAACTTTCCGATGCACTTTATTTTTCTTTTAAACTAATCACTATATGGTCTTTAATTTGGTAGCCCAATGCTAACGATGAGAGACCAATGAAAAAGCAAAAGCAAAAAGAAGTTGTAGAGAAGGGGATTTAGATTAGTAAGATTTTTTTTTTTTTTGTAATTTATAATATTAACTGTATTTTTTGAATAAATTATTGCAAGCTGAGAATAATTAACTTTCATTATTTTTAATTATAATAAAATATTCTTAATTTGCAATAATTTTCCAAAAACAGGGGTTAAATAGTAGAAAATATAACAAAGTGAGTGAATTATTGAAATCACAGGTACATTTAATGATAAAAGTTGAAACTTGTGGATATAACCCCAAGCTTTTGAGTCCTCTTTTTTTCTTTACCTTTACACGATACAGGCATATTGGAGTAAAAAGACTACTAACTATTATTAGTTCCATATTAAAATTTAACGTCCGACCAAACTTTCTTTCATTTTAGGCCGCCACAATATTTTAATATAAATTTAGGATGTTCGCTATTCCCTTGGAGCAGTTTGATATAAAAATAAAATCCAAAATTATTAATCAGTAGTTTGGTTTGGTTCGATTTCACTTGAATTTTTTTAGAGAAAATAAAAATAATAAAAATACCAATCCAATACTTTAACGTTTTGATTTGGAGTTTTAATCGATTAAAAGGTTAACGAAATCCTAAAAATTAACAACTAGATCGGCAACATAACTAATAAGTCAATACTATCCACACAAATTAAAAATTGTACAAGCCCGAAGCAAGTTTTTGATACCGTTACTTATGACGCGGGAAATAGAAATTATCATACTAATCCAGATTTAAAACTAGATGAAAAAAACAAATAAATTAGAAAACCGAAAGGTTTACTTTAATCAATAGATACTAAGTTTGGAGAAAAAACATACAAGAGAAGCCCGTGGAAGTTAAAAAAGGGTCTGAGCTGACTCACGGGATTAGTTATAACAATTTAGCGGTTCATTTCATTAATATTTTCATTATATTTAAAAATTATTTTCTTGTAACTTAACATAGTAGCGGTTCGATTTGGTTTTACCAATTCAAATTTCTACTTATAAAGTAGAAAGTTATACCATTCATGTTCGGTTGGATATTTTTTTAATCAAACCAAATTATAAATTATGGTTGGTTTGATTTGCTCTCTGTTTGGTTTAATCTATATGGTTTAAGCGGTATGGATGTTTATGTACACCTTATAAATAGATACCAACAACTATGTAATGCGAAGACATATTTTATTAAATAACCTTCCCTCACTAAGAGCATTCACAACACTCCTTCTATTTTATGCATTCCTCAATTTTAATTTTCCAAATAAGAAATTTGGAGTTAAAAATGTGTCAAATCAGTTTTTTTATTTTTATGTGTTTTTAAATTTTTTTTTCCAGAAATGATACAATAAATTTTACAATAGAAAAATCTATTATTAAACATTTCTCTACTAAAAAAAAATATTCTCTTACAAAAATTATAGAATCCTGATTCAGATTAGGGAAAACGAATTTTTATATTTTATTATTTGATATATATTCATTATAACAAATTTTTTATAAATTTTACAAAAAGGCCGATATAAGCAATTTATAAAATGTAACTTTCTAGAAAACAAAATGTAGAAATTAAATGAGAAATACTGATATGAGTGCTCTACTCTGATGGGTGCAAACTCAATGGGTTGGGCTTGGTACCAATGTAATTTCGAGCATTAATCATAGATTAATTTGATTTTCCATCTAGAAACGATCAATTTCTATCTTCTTCAACCTTTTTGTCACATGCTCCAGCTACTTTTATTCCCTCCATAATTTCATAGTACTTTATTTGACTCATTAATTTGACAATTTAGATATACGGGCCATAATATTTACAAGAGTGTCAATTTTCTCTACAAAGACTACTGTGTGTATTTTTTAAAATATTTATTTCTATAAAAAAATGGCTTTTACAGATGTTCTAATTTATAAATTAAAATAGAAAGATCGGTGAGAATTAATGCTATCCATTGATAGAATTTGGCTAAAAACAAGAATTGAAGATGACCCCATAACGTGTAGGAGCAACAATGGCTCCATTTCTACCCCAAAAGAAGGGAACAATAGTTACATATTTTTGCAGATAATAAAGTTCATAATATGCTCTTTTTAATAAAATTAATAATCTGTACATTACATTGATAAAATAAAATAAAAATATGTGTTTCATCCGTCGGCAAATAAATTTCTATATTTCTGTACATTTATAATCTATACTCTATTTTTTAATTGTAAAGCATTGGTGAATTAATACAAAATTAACAAATAACAGAAGAAAACGAGTTGCTAGCTCCTCGAAATAAAAATTTTAAGTTGTTATGTCATACAAATTAAATGATATAATTTCTATTTAAGAACGCTGAACATTCTATATATATCCGATCTACTTGCCAAATAAAAAAATAGAAGAGAGAAATAATGCAGAAAATGAAAGCGATAAATGTGATCTTAAAACGACGAAGCGGAAGTAATGATATTATCAATAAGAAATGAATTATCTATGTTCATACTTGAAAATTAATAAACCGTATTAAATATATTTGCAATTACAAAATATGAATATGTATTTTAAAAGATCAGACTTATGGTAATATTATAAATAGTGTTAACATTACAAAAGAACTGAATCAGCAATGATTACTTGTCAGGTAAGTCACTTGCCAGGCAAATCACTTTTACAAAAGTGGGTTAAAAAGAAGAGTCGCACAATTGCTTTGCTTTAAATAGGACCTAACAAACTTTTTACTTTCATCTTCACCACATGATAATTTTTTATGATTTGGGTTACTATCGTTAAAGAAGTAAAAAGTTCGATTTTTTAGTGGGAAAATGATTGCCCATTATTGCATAATCCTCAATTTACACACACGTGTCAAGATCCCATGAGTAATAAAATCATTAAACATTATCCAAAAAAAAAAAAAAAAAATCATTATAGATTTGTTTGTTGCATTTTAAGCAAATAAGATAATTTATTTCTATCTAAAAAAAAATTGTTACATAAACAGGTTAAAAATTTGTAATTTATTTTAGCCAAATATACAAATAAATTCAATTTTAAAAATGAGCTGCAAAACACTTTCTAAATTTTAATAAAAAAGAAAAATGCTTATCCAATTAAACAAGCTCTACGTACCTCCTTACTATGAAAATGAACAAAAGCCATAATCCACTGCTTATACACAAGAAAAAGTTTGCAGAATAGTCCCAAATTTTAGAATTAAGGGCTATTTATGGGCCAGTCTTAGCCCGTGATGATAATGAAATTTTTTTTTTTCGAACGCCTTTGGTTGTAACTAATTAACATGCATTTTTAAAGACCAATACGAGACGGAAAAAATAGCCAAGAAATCAAGCAATGAAAAAACAATCTAAGATCCCCCACGATTTTTATATTGCTTGATGTTAAGGATTACTGTTGTAGCCGTTTTTAATATGATATATATAATACATGATAAGGTGATAATTTCTAGCAGCCCTATGTTAAAGTAAAGTAAATGTATAATTTCTCCATAAAGGAGAGCAACCAATCATTATTAGTGTGTCATTACAAGGACTATAAAAATTAGTCAACCACGTTTAAAAGATTAGTGACACGTAAGCAGTGGTGGATCCCACCATTTTAAGACAAAATAGAGATAACTGGACGCGGGCCACACCGTAACTTTTCTCCGACAGAGAAATGCTACCTGCCAGCTGGCCTCGTCCCTACTTTCGTCGGTAGAATAATAAAAAAGGGTTAACTTCACGAACGGTCCTCATAGTTTTACAAATGATTCTATTTGGCTACCAAAGTTTTAATGCAACTGAAATAGTCCACAGGTTTTGAAAAACGTATCACAATTGGTCCTCATTAGATATGTTAGAATAATTCTAAATGATGAAAATCTTTCATTCAGCCAACGTGTGATTTATTTGGGGGTAAAATTGCCTTTCCACGATGCTGTATGTTGATATTAACTCCTAATACGCGAGCACTTTACCATTTTTAAAACTAGAAGGAGCCAAATTCAAATATGTCACCTTAAACTTGGGGGATAAAAGATGTTACTTGTTCAAGTTATGGACAAATTCTTTTTGGATTGAAACAACGGGGGCCGAATGGAATTCATATCCAATCGATGGGTACTATTAAATATCAATTTTTATTTTATTATTATTTTTTGTTTTTGTAAGCGCATTTTAGCGCATGGACCCCCGAATATTCGGTAAGCCATGCGGGGAGTGCGCATAGCACCTCGCCGACACTTCACCATGGGGGCAGTGATCTGGTGTAGCTAACATTATGCTACGTGGATTCTGTCTTGTCTTGAGACTTTAAAATTACTGAATTTGTACCACAACGGTCTCTATCTTTCAATTTTAGCAGAAATGGTCCCCTTTGCGAAGGAGATGCATTTAGTTCACATTAAGGAGAGAGACAGAGACAGAGAGAGCGATGTCCTAATTCATAAAAGTCATATAATTGCTAGGTCACTGAGCTCGGGCGTGAAAGCAAGAGCGTCATACATACATGAAGAATTTGGTGACTTGGATGAATTCTCCAATGTTAATTTTCAGCTTAAACCTTGTGGTGGATTTTGGACTTTTGATTGGGCCTGAGCCCTTTTGTTTTATAGAACTGGAAGGCTATTCTTTTTTTTTCGTGGAAGGACGCTACATAATAGGTTCTAGGGCAGTGCAAAATAATCGGGAATCTAAATCCGATTCAGAACTAGGCATATATTTGATCGAAAAAATTCGATTCGAAGAGAGATGTGTTTGATGTGGGACTGATCCATTAGGAACCGAACTTTTCAAGTAAAATCTTAGATTGCGGTAAGATTATCCGGAACTAGATCGATCCGGATATAGGTTTAAACCAATTCGATGCAGATATAAATTTACCGACTTAAAATAGTATATTTATAAAAAAAAATTATACAAATTTATATACCTGCATACATAAAAAATAATAATTAATTTTATGAGGTACATAGAAATATAGTGCTTATTAAATATATATATAATAATAATTAATATTATATATATGTGTGTGTTTCCATTGAATTGAAATTCAATAAAATTTTGTAACTTTTTTGCTAGATAATTTCATTTTTATTTATATTCATTTTTCTTTTAATTAAGTGGTCCACTGTTATGATTTTCCACTAAAAAATTATCCCATTCATATTGGTTCAATCTCATACCATAATTTATCATCTTATACATGTTCGATAAAATTTTAGTTAATTTCATTGCACCAAGGTCTTATATATATATATATATGTAGATATATATACAAAAATTTGAATGTAATTAACACTTTGTACAACATAGTCTATGTTGCTAATAGTTTTGTATTTTTTCAGAAAATAATGGAATTTATTGTTAAATTTTAATAAAAAATATATAGAATTTTATTGCCCGATATGCATTGAGTAACATGACAAAATTGGTTATAGAACCAAGTCGATATGAATCATGTAATACTTAAGGAATCGAGAACCAAACCTAACAATAGAGGAACCGATCTGAACTAAACCGAATTTGAGCAAGCCGGTTCCGGTCCCAAAAATTATGGATCGTTCCAAAATAAATATACCTTGAATTGAAGATAAAACCGATCCACTCAATACAATAACGTAACGTGTACACCCCTAATAGGTTTAGTTGAAAATTTTCAAAATTTGTATATGGAATGTATAGAAATTTTAGAGATGGTGGGCCGGTCCCATACCCCAGACCGCCAATGACCATATCACTCTTTTTATAATTTATATAATGCATATATATATTATATTTGAGTTGGTTGATCTCATTTTATGACTATAATAACAGTGAAAGGGACAAATGTATCTTATATTTCAAATTTTGAGGACTACTAATGTTTCAATAGAAAATTTCAAGACCAAACAGAATTTTAGTCCACACTTTGGGAACCAGTAATGATATTCACCAGAAAAATTCTAATAATAATAATAATAAAAATAAAAAAACTGAGTAACTTGGTTTAACTTATATCATCAATAAAAGTTACTGAATTTTGGTGAAGTTTATTCAATTCTTACAAACAATTTTTGTAATCCATATGGTCTTGTATAATAAATATAACAAGCACTATGCAAGTGTGATCAGCTGTCATTTTCGTGAGCTGTCAGCCAATTACAAGTGTTTCTGAGTTGTTAAATAAGCTGATGATTTGATATGACGCGAAAAATGTATTCTTATGCTTTTGGGGGGGATTTGTTTATTTATTTGTGGAGTTTTTTTAGGAGGTGCTTTGTGTTTTTATTAGTGACCTGTTGTTGGGTCGCTGGGTTTTTTTTGTACTAATTGTTAAATAAAGAACGTGGCTGGTATTAGTACTTTTTAGTCCTTATTATTA
>MKEJ01022990.1:0-11670 GCA_001753735.1 Embelia ribes | reverse complement strand
TTTTTAGAAGAATAAATATCTAAATATTAATATTGTAATAAAAGTAAATAAGGCCTGGCATGCAACAAAACATGTCGCCGCCCGTAGGCGGTAACGGAAGCAATAATAGTTCAAGGCTTAATAATCGAAGGCTCTGATACCATGTTAAATAATATAACAGAGAAAAAGAAAGAGAAAGGGAGAATTCTTCATTGATTATCATATTGCAGAGTTACAAGACTCAATCACATAAAGATGGAAATATAATCAAATCAAATCATAATCTAAATTAATTACAACATTTCATTTTTCTTATTCTCAAATCTAATAATAATTAGGTAACTAAATTATTTATACTCCTATTAGTATATATTATCTTCAATACTCTCCCTCAATATGAGCATGCAGTGGCGTCGGAATGTCATCTTGCTAATAAGACGATAACAGTTGCACAGTCGGTGAGTTACTTACATGGGAACAAGATAGAAGAAAAGTAAAGAAAAAAAAAGGTCAAGTCGGGGTCTTCTCCATTGATAGTTAACTTGGGATTTTCTCCCTAAATTTTGGGCTAAATTGAAATCTCGTCTTCCAATGACTAAATTGGGATGTCGCCCGTTTAAATTAAAAATAAAAATAGGTAAGAAGACAAGAAAGTCGGAAAAAAAAAGATATAACCAAAACAAGAAAAACGGAACATAGAGAAATCAGATTAAGAGAGAATTATTTATAAAATTTGATTATGGGCGACATAACTCTTTCATACTTGCCAATTCAAGTTAAAAAAAAAACATCTAGGAATTTCAATTTTGAAGGGAAAAAATATTATATTGGCTACTTTTCATCGAGTCATCAAATTTTTTAAAAAGAAAATCTGTAATTAATAATGATAACTAAATTCAATAATAAGAAAAAGAAAGCGGCCACTTCAAGATCTTCTCCATTGACAGCTAATTGGGGGCTTTCTCCCTAAATTTTGAGCCAAATTGGGATCTCGGCTACCGATGGTCAAATTGGGATCTTGCCCGCTCAAATTAAAAATATAAATTGTTTGATAGAGAAAATAAAATAATTATATTGGCTACTTTTGATCGAGCCAACAAATTGTTTTTGAGAAAAATAAAGATTTAAATATTAATATTATAATAAAAGTAAATAAGGCCTGGCGGACGACAAAATATGCCACCGCCCGCAGATGGTTACGGAAGCAATAATAGTTCAAGCCCTAATAATCGAAAGCTCTGATACCATGTTAAATTATAAAAGAAGAGAAAGAGAGAATTTTGCAGAACTACAATGGGCTCTTTATATAGATAACTTAATTACATAAAGATAAAAATATAATCAAATCAAATCATAATCTAAATTAATTATATAACCTTTCCCTTTTTTGTTCTCAAACCTAATAATAATTAGGTAACCAAATCATATATACTCCCATAGTATATATATTATCTTTAATGGAGATACTTTAATACCAAGATACTTGATAACCAAGATTGAGTTCGATCACTATTTGTTTCCAGACCCGACGGCTGCTTGATAGAGATATTGGGTAGCTACTCTCCGGTGCATACAGACCGTTATTTTTCAAATCAATGGCTGAGGTTAAACAAATTTTTTCACTTATTTTTTTTTAAAAAAATTATACAATAAATTTCAACCATTAATTTAAAAATGTCCCTATCGATTAGCCTATCTATTTGTCATAGTGGGCATTGCCGTTCCGTTTGCTTCATTTATGCATGTATTTGGTTTCTCAATAGAAAATAGAACAATGCCTTTAATTTATTCAAAAAATTTATCTTCTAATTTGGCATTGATATTTAAATTTTAAATACTATTTTGGATTTTATCACATTTATGTACTAAAATTTATCTCTATAAATAGTATAAATGAAATTTATGGATCGATTTTTTGGAGTTGCAATATTCTAAAAAATATAGGCAGGGAGCACGTTAGACTCTATAGCCTATACTAATCTATATATTTCATTTTCTTTACATTCAATACGAGAGTAAAGAAAATTAATTGCCACTAGAGTACTAATCTATATATTTCATTTTCTTTACAATCAATACGAGAGGAAAGAAAATTAATTGCCACTTGAGCACTGGTAGAACTAAGATTCACGGGTTTGATGGTCGAGTCATCTGAGTAATATATAAGGCGATATAAATATTTTTTAGAAAAATACTTAAGGACGAAATTCGAAATTTAAAATTTTTTGTAAATATTTGAAAAAAAAAATTAAAAATTAGAAGGGATCATGACTCTTCCTCTCCCTCTCGGTCCGCCTAGTCAATGAAGAAAATTCCAATCTACTACCAGAAAGAATCCAAGTTTGTTGTGTGAGCAAACAAAGATAATAAAAATTTTAATGTGACCAAACATATTTTCATATGTTCTTTTTGGTCCATTTATAGTCTTTGTTATTTCAACAATTCATAACAACATGACAGGCATGCCTCTTTTTTTTTATATTGAATATATTTACTTTTTGATTATTTTAAGAAAATTTTAAACATTTAGTGTAAACTTTAATTGATTTGCTCCAATTTCTGGTATGTAAAGGGTTTTTATGTTTCTTGTATCAAACTGTTATTAATTAAAGTTGGCACAAACGTGCTCTAAAGTATGATTAGTGTTAACTTCTGAAATGGGAAAAAAATAATATGAAATAAACTTCTTATTATTTCTGTCCCAAGTTCAGGGCTAATACTCATATAAATCTAAAATTAAATAAAATTGGCCCACAATAGGATATTTTTTTGCACAACATAATTTATTACACATAATCTTTCCTTATTTATAGAGATCCTAAGCATAAAAACGTACATAAAATCTATACACGAGACTTGATGTTATATAATTCGATGATATCTTTATTAAAAATATACAAAATCCTCCATTTATTGCTAGTGGAAAATCAGAAAGAAACAATGAAGTAGAAAAAGAAACAAGAGTTTAATGGTGTAAAAATATCCAAAATACTCCATTTACTAGTAGCGGAAAATCAGAAACAATGAATTAAATTAACTAGAAAAAAGAAATGAGAGTTTAATACTGTATAAAGAAAGGCAACCTGCAGAAAATAGGGGAAAGGGAGGCGGCCACCTGGCCTCTAGGCCCACCATTCTAGAAAGCCTTGACTTTTGAGACGAGCCAAACAGTCCCTAACAAAATGTGCCACACCATCTAATAAGTTTTATTATTACTACAAAGACATGTAGTGAGAACTTATTTGTTAAACCCTCATTTGTCATCATTGATACTATTTGGCAAAAAAAATTACAAATCTCATTTCACCTTCTCCTTTTTCCTTCCCAATTCCCACACCATGTTTGATCCAAAAGCTCCAAATTTTTACAATTTGAATCCCTCAACCGATTTCGGCAATGATAATCTCAACGCAAGGGTTAGAAAATCGGCTCAGAACTACGAAAACTACATTAGAGTCGGCGCCAGAGATATTCAGTTCAGAGCGCAGAATACAGATGACGAGTCCGATATTTGTTCCCCGCCTCTGTGGAATTCGAGTACACCGAGCGATCACTGGAACTTGTCCCCGAATTCTAGAACGAGAGCCATTGCTAAAGGCCAAAGCGAACTTATGGAGATGGCTAGGGGTATGCCCGAGTCTTTTTACGAGCTATCGTTGAGGGATATGGTTAAGAGCCCAATAGTTGAGAGCCCTATAGTTGAGAGCCCTAAATTAGATGATGAGGAGAAGTGTTTGGTTGATGAGAAAAAATTTGAAAAAAAGAAAAGTGTGAAGGAAATTAGGAGAAAAGGGAGCAAAAAGGTTGAGAAAAGGATTGAGAGGGTGAAAAGTGGTAAGATGGAAAATGGGGGTTTGTTTTTGAAAATGGTGTTCCCGATTTCTATGAGACCAAAGAGGAAAAATAATTTGTCTAAGAGCACCAGTAAAAAGAGGGTTTCACCAAAAGTGGAGAATTTGGGAAAATCATCATCATCTGAGAAAGATTGGTGGAAGAAAAGATTTTCGGGTTCGAACGGAAGCGAGAGCGCTGAGAGCGGCGTGACGAGTACGAGCAGTCAGAGTAGCAAAAATACTAGTATTGGTGATAGCCGGTATGCTTTTTCCGATTTTTGGGCTATTTTTTCAATGAATTCTTTTTTTATTTAAATAATTTGTTTTACTACTTAATCATTTAATCGTCAAATTCGGAATTTTAAGATTGAAAATTAGTTCTATTTTTGAAGTCGTAGTCTCTCTAAGGTGGGTCCAGTAATATGGAAATTGGAGCAAAATATTGTTGGGGGTTGAAAAATGACCATCTATGGAGATTTGAATATTTTTTATTTGAAAACTTATCGTTAGGTTTCTAATATTTTGGACATCTTTCTATTGCAAAAAAACAGTAATGGAGTTCAAAATAGTTAGGCGTCACATCTGTGAGAAAATTATTATTTCCAAATAAATCTTTATACGTAAATTTACAAGTATCTGGAATTTCTAAGGGTATATTTGCAATTACTGATAAAAGAAATTACATAAATTAAAAAATGTAACTAATATTATCTAATTTTTTTTTGTTTACAGGAAGAGCAAAAGGGTATCATCTGGTTGTTGGTCCTTCCCCCTCTCAACCAAAAATAAGAGAAAATCAAAGTGAAAAAAGCAAGCACACACACATTTATATATGTTTACTTTTGATTCCTTTTTCTTTTTATATATATATTTGCTGTATTTAATAGAAAGAGTATTTTACTAGCCTACTTTAATGAGAGTAATAATATGAAATGCTTTTCTTGTGCGATGTTTATTTGTGCTCATAATTGCAAGAAAATTGGGACTTAATTTTGGAACATATGGTTAATTATTTTCAACTTTTATGAACATATAAATATTGATGGGCCTGTATAGCCCATTAAGTCAACTCCGGTTTCTGTCCACGTAACTTCCATGTTGGTCCTAAAGCCCAATACACGCAAATTTTCAAAGTCAAATTCAATTAACTAGGCTTAATTCCTTGCACGTTGCATTAAGTATGACTTTTTTTTCCACATTATAATTTATTGTCTCAAGGTGCATTTCGAGAAACAAAAATTTTAATAAGTTAAATTAACTCAAAAGTGTTTTAGCTATAGAGCTTTGCCAGTTTTAAAGAGATTATTTTTCCCATATTAGGGAAATATTGAATTAATTTTACTTATTTGAGCGGGAAAAAAAAATCACAGCTTATAAGCTGATAAAACAAATATAGAACAAAATGTGGGGGGAAAAAGAAAAGTAAAAATTAGATTAATTTGAGTAAGCGAATAAACAGTGGGTTCTAGTCAGGAAAGTAATTGTAGCGCAACTTAGCTGCGAATAGAAAGTAATTTTGCTTTTTGGGATTTATATATTCGTTCAAAAAGTATACTTCCTAAACATTGTATTGAACGAGCATCTAACCATCTAAAATTTTACTAGCATATGTGAATCGTAAAATATGAGAGGTGAGAATATACTTATACATATATGGGTTATGGGCCGGGATTTAAAGGAGCCGAGTTGAATCGAACTTAGTATTATTCAAGCTCACCTTGCTAATTTATTAACGAGTACAAGTACGAGCCCGAACTCGGCTCTCCACGAGCCTAAACCATCCAGCTTTAGCTCTAGCTTTCTCTTGGTATCTAAAGCTCAAGTTGGCTCTCAAGTTAACTCTTTTAGTAATAATTGAAATTTATAACGCATCATATATAAAGGGTAATTTCGCTTGTACGACTGATATGGGAGAAATAAGATTTTCTATATTATTGTCTGTCTATATAACATTAGGCTAATATATATATATACATACCTACATATATATGGTATTAGACTAAATCAATTTTTTACCTAACATATTATATATATATATATAAACGAACAAACCTCGGCAACAAACGATTCGAGCTTTTCCAAGCTCTTCCTCGGCTCATTTACTAAATGAGCTCTAAAATTTGGCTCTTGCTCGATCTTTTTATCAAACGAGTCGAGTCTGTGCCGAGTCACATAACGAGTTACTTTCGAACGGATCTATTCATTTACACCCCTAATTATGGGTATGGTATGTGCCGGTTTTACTTCATTTGACATGTATAGCATTTCATAAAGTGCATTTAACTCTCCGATTTACAAAAACAAATACAAATACCTGATAAGAACCATCAAACAAAATAAATTCTATCGATTTAATGAGAATAGGTTTCCATAGTAGTCCGCTCTGAAGTAGTTGCAAAGCGTCTCATGGGCCGTTAGATTAAAAATCAATAATTCATATTTTTAATCCAAAGTTTTAGGCAGAGTTTATAAATTTGAAATATTGAAATATCGACCGTTGGTTTTTAATTCAATGGTCAGCGGATCACTTTGCAACGTTTACAAAGTGGATTGCTCTTTAGCACGGGCTCCTCACTCTGGCAATTTAGTTAACATTTACCAAGATATAATTAGTTGTGACAAAATATTAATAAGTGTATGATATAGAAACCCTAGAGCATAGAGTCAAATTATAACGTGTGTGGTACTTTTAATACTATGCTTGTCACGCCCCGAATCCCGTAAAACCCAAGGGATGAGTATGATCCCTTTTTAAAGANNAAATGGGATTTCACTTCTACAATGTTTTCTTCCATACCTTATTTTACAACATGAACTTTATCAGAGTACGCAAATAATAATAATAATAATAATAAATAGCAAAAAAATAAATTCAATTAGATAAGAAGATGGATTAAGCAGTATTTCAATCAAACTTTTAAAATAAATATTAAGGAGTTGAAAGTAAAGAAAAGTGTGCTGATGAGACTTCAATAGTTCATGTTGAGGTAGCAGAACTAGTTCTACACAATTTTGCATACAAAAAATGGTGTCATATTGGCAATTATGTAATTCTGCACCACTTCTATTGTCAATAGAGAAAAGGGAACACCAACATTTAACTAAAAAAATGTCACTGTCGCGTTATTATGTACAAATAATCATTTTCCGTGTACGAATAGAGTAAGTACGTGTGAGGAGATGCACCAACCATGAGGTAACCGATGAAGAAGGCTAGGAGTGAGACTGTGGCCGTGAAGCTCTGGTGCACCGTTGCGGTCCAAGCGGCGACTACAATAACACACATTGAGCCACTGCACACTCCGGTGAGGAAACAAATGGCGCTCGTCATGTCCGAGTCAACAATGTCTACCATTTCTCTCTTCCCAAACAGCTCCCAAGTGTCTTGTGATGCCTTCACAAACCCTTTCCCGTAAGCTGCTATCTTCAAGAATATTTTGTTGACCAGTTAGAAATGTATGTAAGTTATCGTCCGAACTCACTTTCATTGAAGACAAAACAGGGATTCGATAAATGACTTGACATTTAAAGTACTTCCACAGAGATGAGAAAAAATAAAGACAACACGAAACTAGGAAGAGAGGAAAGTATTTTTTTGAAATGGTAAAAGAACAGCCTTAAAGAAAACGAGCAAACTTGAGATGAAGACTAAAGAATATTATTCAAAACATCGCCTACAATGAAAATTAATATTTGGTTTAATTAGAGAATAGAAGACTAGAAGTGTCGTCAAATCATTTCATGCTTGAGGGTAGGAAATTTCTGAAAACTCGGAAGTAACCATTATCCCAGTTAGTTGGGCCTTTTTTCCCCTCTAAGCCTTTACTCGACAGACCCACTTCAAAGAAAGAAGCATAATAACATTAAGGCATTCAACGTTAATTTTTTATATTTTATTTTTTGATACGCAAAAATGGGAAGATGAAAAAACTCTCTCAACGTTACCATAGGAGTCTCCCCCTGTACAGGAATGTCCACATTGAGCCATAATTACGTCACATTAGCACACTGTTATAAAGACACGAAGACAACTCAGACCAACATTTTCTGCCCTAAGGGCCAACTGTTAGCAAAGTCAAACCCTTGACTTTTATTCCATGGTCTACTTTCGCCACTTGCCAACCTACCCGTGGTGGTAGGTACACTGCATTGATATTAGTACTAAATGGTCGATTTTCGATCTTGATACTAGATTTAGTCCATAAGATGCTAGAAACGATTGATTTCTACACTTACAGAGGACTTGAAAATACCATTCACTTTAAAATACACGCAGTGGAAAACGATAGAAAATCTAAGTTCAAAATATATTCTATAGTGATTAAACACCAAAATCATGATGGCATACATCATAAGCGAACGCTAGCATACCTGAATCATACACGTGATCTGCCATCTCATATAGGATTTTGGTATAGCACGTTAGCGTAACTCACGAAGGGTGAAGTGTTTTCCTTTAAAGGTTTAAGAAATTATCAAAACCAATAAACCGGCAATGGTGTAAAGTTAGTGATTTGCTCTAAAGTTTGTGTCGCAGGTTCCAAACATGAAAATCGAATTAAATGTAATATTATATTGTGTTACCTGTACATAAGCCCAGCCATTTCCGTTTTTGAAGATAGACTGCATGACCCCGAGACAGCAATGTGCACAAGAGAACATGAACTCGTCTTCTCCCTCTAGCAAATTAAGTCCTCGAGCAACAATTCGCAAAGCTTCTATCGCAGGCACAAAAAGGGACCCGAGACAGGCGCTACCAAGATTTTTAGACAATGCTCTTTGGAAGCAAAATTGAGTATTCGATTGCATTCCCCTGAGATAATACAACGCAATAACGCGGCTCATCGTTATGTTTGCCACGTTCCTCATCACCTCGGCAGTCCACATCAAGCTCAGCACCAAGACGGTTATGACAAGTGGCGGAAAATGAAAATTCAGTGATCCAATCACAGCTAAAATCCACAGAGACATCCATAAGAAACCAAACAAAAGCATCCAATACGTTGGATGGTTCAAATCATGGAATTTCGATAATGGTTCGAGCGACTTATCCAAGACCTTGCAACAAAATTTAATTCTTTGGCTAACCCAGCAAGCATATAAACCGTTGCCAATAGCGAACCCGATAAATAGTACCCCAACCCCATCGGTCGAAGGATTTTGATAGCAAATTAATAGGACACCAGCGGATAATGACATGACAAAAGTGCTCCATACGATGAAGTGGACCATGAAGTAGGGCCAAACTCGAACAGCCTTTTGCCAAATGAATGCTAGGGTAATGCTCATAAAAGATGCAACCTCGACCTGAGGTAGGAAGAATTTTAAAATCATAGTCTCCTCTCTCCTCTTAGAGGAATTAGCTTCGTTTAGAAGGCCTTGGATACCCTTGAATACTAGAAAGCCAACTAGTCCGAGCGCAATGAGCAAGTGCAAGAGGAACAAGAACAGGGATATTTTGTTGGTGTATGCTCTTGAATTCAAGTTCGTAAGCGAGCGCTGTCAAAATAAGAACAAATTAACCACCAGAAAAAATCATAGCAAAACTCCTCAGTTTCAAATGTTTTCCCATTTTGTTCTATGAACTAAGTGTGTCGAATTTTGTCCTTCTTAAACTTTGCCACGTCTTGCATTTTGCTCATTTTCAAAGCAATACAATGGATATTTTCCATTCTAAGTAATGACCTTAAAAACAAGTCTCACCCTGAGTAAATATCAACAATGCCTATAATTGGACAAAATTCGACCTCCCAAAGTAATAATGAACTTTCTTGGTCAGCTTACTGGAAAAAAATTCCAGTTGATCGGCATTACAACAAATTTTCGTATATCCTTTATTCATAACACAAATGAAAAAACCCAATTTCTCGTAAAGATTTGGGGATTCTCACCAAATGAAAAAAACATAATGTCCAAAAAGCGTATTTATCTAATGCTAACCAACGGGATTCCTTTCTCATCCTGCTTATTTGAATTTGAAACCCATGGGTCTCCAGTCAATAAAATATTTTCTTCCATTTGTTTTTTAAATCAGTTCATTCGCATAAAATATGTGAACAATCAAATATATGGAGATAAATTAATCCCGGTTCAAAATTCAAACAATCTACAAAAAAATTAACTACAAAACAACAATTTTTCCAAATCTGCCTTCAATCTAAACCATTGTTGCCACAAATATGTTAAAACAAGGATATATATTTCAATAACTTCACAGAAAAACGTAAAGTAGGAAAAAGATGTCCAACTTTATCCTTAATGTCCTAATATATTAAAAATCACCACCTACAACTAAACTAAAACAATAGAAATGCTGAAAAAGTTTCAAAAACTTGGGAAAATAGGGACAAGTCATAGGGTAGCACTAAAGCCCAATAAGAAAATCAGAAAATAATCAAGTAAAAGACACAAAAATTCTGAAAAATTAAACATGTGGATTTAAATTTCAATAACTTGGGAGAAAATATTGAAAAAGGGGGGAAAATCATAACCTAAATTACCCGTAATCCCGACTGGAAAAAAAAAGCAAATAATTAACACAAAAATACTGAAAAATCAACCACGTGAAATGTAAATTTCAAAAAAATTGAAAGAAAACTGAAAATAGGGAAAATTCATATCATCAGTTACCTTAACTCCAATAGAAAAATCAACAAATAATTAACTAAATTCCCAAAAAGGCTAAAAAATTATTCATACAAAAGGACATAAAAAATTTTACTAACTTGGGTGAATAATGTAACTACTCTTTTAAAGTACAAACGGCTCAAAGTATATCATAACTTTTCATTCCAAGAATGTCCTCACCTCATAATTTTATAGCGGAAGCCATTATGCCCAAAATTGTATAACATAAATAGTTTTTGAAAATACCCCTTAAAATTGTTTTTAAAAGCACCCTTATAAAAGTGAGAAATGATAATGGGACAATGATTCTCTTACCTGATGACTTAGCATAAATAATCTTTTAATATGATTTGACTTTTACGAATATTATATTGATGATTATAATTAAGATTACTCTTATTAAGGAATCAAGTAAGATTTGTGGGTAGAAGTAGCATTGTTGTAGAAAAGTAGAGTTATCAAAACATTTGCTCCAATTTTTATAAAACATTAAATAGCACAATTTCCAAGAAAAATAAGCAGAATCAGGTATGGAAAAGTAATCCCAAACTGGGCCTAAGAATGGAACAATCTCATTCATGGTAAATTAATTCAAATTAGTTGTTATAACATATTCAAATAAAATAAAAAGTGTTGTTATAACATATTCAAATAAAATAAAAAGTGTTGTTATGATCCAACTCAATTAAAAGAACACATATCACCCTACCATCATCGATTCTTTAATCTCAATATAATTTATATAAATACATATGATATTTAATTCATAGATATTCTAATTAAGCATTAAAACTTTGTTTATAGTAAAGTTTTCCTTATAGTATATATCTAAGATAAAAGATTTTATTATATGAGAAAAAAATAAAAATGAATTATGTCTTCAATATGCACAATATAATTTGAGAAATTTAATTTTTTTATAAAATGAGTGAAAAGTGCATTATAATAGTAAAGATACATATGATGATTTATTTACAATCAACTATTTATATTTATCTTATATCTCATTCGATAATAATTACACTCGTTTCATTTTTAATAATAATAAAAAATATCCAAAATAATTTATTAATTTTTACTCTTACTATAGCATATAATATTTTTGTTAAATAAACCCCAAGGGGTTGGCCTAGCGGTCTTATGACCAAACTCATGACTTCCAAGTATGAGGTTGGAAGTTCGAATAACATGGGTCACCCTTTGGACCACACCCCCTAACGATTTCTAGGTT
>MKEJ01022985.1:0-11388 GCA_001753735.1 Embelia ribes | reverse complement strand
GTATATCACTATTTTTAACAACGCAATTACATTTACACCAAGAAAATACCTAAATATATTAGTATCTTATTTCAAGCACTATATTATTAAAAATAATTTTATTTTACAGGCACCATAAACAAAATAAGTAATTTTTTTTTTCTATTACCACCACCAAAATGCTAAGGCATCACAATGACAATTTATTAAAATGTCGATTTTCTTTCAATCACTCCATATTCGACCATCTTCCATCTTCTTCAACAATCATCTTCATCCTTTTCATTTATTCATATTCAATATTTTAAAATTTAATCTTAAATACTATTATATCAAATATTTCCTCATCTTCTGCCTTTTATTTTTATCGTTCTCTCACTACTTTTTTTCCATCTTTACAAAACTCAAACACCTATTTTCAATTCAATTAGTATACTCTTTTTTTTAAAACACTCGTATATTATCACTATTGGACATATTTGAACATCAATGAACCAATCTCTCAATGATATTAAAACATTTGCATAAACCCACATTTTCAATCCCGACGTGTACATTTGTTTACTCATAGTTTGAATGAGTCCCATCACATTCGAAACCAGAAGTGTTAAATGTGTCTTAGCACATTGCATATGTTAGTATTCTCAGAATCTACATTCGAAACCTAGACAATCAAATATCATTAGAGATATTCGTCATGGTTTTCAAATGTAGATCCCGAGCACATTGTCTATGTCAATTTTCTCAGTATCTACATTCAAAACCTGGGCAAACGAATATCACCAGAGACATTCGAAATCAGAGCTTTTGAATCTAGATCCTCAGCACAACGCTTAAATCAATATTTTTAGGACCTACATTCGAAACCTAAGAAAACGAATATTACACGAGACATTCAAAATTAAGCCTTTCGAATGTTACAAGAGAGGAGTGGCATCGGGGTAAAGGTGGGGTGGCGGTTACAATCCCGGTGCTATGTGGGGTGACTGGTGGTGGCGGTGGTGGTTGGTTGTTGGTGGCGTGCAACAGCAGTAGTAAGGGGAGAGATAGTCACCGGATAGAGATAGAGAAAGTTAGAGAGAGAGTGGAAGTTAAAAATGAAAGAAAAATAATAAGTTATTTTTTTATATGGACAATTATGTAATTTCTCTCTTTTTTTTCAAGTAGCAATTAATTCGCAATGCCTTTAGTATTTTTTGGTGGTGCAAATAGAAATAATTTAATCAATTTGCAAGTGGAACTTCTAAACATTTTTGTGGTGTAAACATAATTGCCCTTTAAATAATGTATTTGTTTTTTAGTGGTATTTTTAGAAATCTTAGATGTGTTGAAAAATTGTTTTTATTTTTTTTCTCATTACTTATTAAATAACCTGAATTATATTTCTTATATTTCAATACATACATATTTTTATCTTTTTATAACAAAAAAATACCACTTTATCAAATACTAAACTAATTATCAGAGCAACTTTTAAATTTTATTTACACATGCTAGAATTATACTTATTTTTATAATCAACTTTCAAAATCAGTTTTAAGAAACTAATTTTAAAAAGCATCACTTTTATTTATTTTTATAATAAAAGTGTCACTTTATCAAATATTACACTATTTATCAAAGTAACTTTTAAATTTTATTTACTAAGTAATAGAATTACACATTCTTTTAGAATTAACTTTCAAAAACTGTTTTAAGAGACAAATTTTAAAAATCGCCAATATTCCAAATTAGCCCTTTAAGAATGAAGGGATTTTTTTTTTCTTCTATAGATAACTATTAGGATTCAGACTTGCAATACATTTTTGTATCATTGTATCATGCATTTTAGAAAAAAAACAATATCGACCTTGGATTAAGTTGGTTTAAATTTTTTTTAAAAGTAGTATTAGTTTTGGTGAGTGGGCTTTTTGCAATGATTTATAATTCCTTCGGCGGGTGGCATTCTTATATTAATGTACGAATACCAATTTTTTGTAATGTAATCTTTTCCGATTCTCAGGCCGCCAAGATAATAATGCCCAGTACACACGTTTACTAAAAAAAAAATTAATTATTATCCAAAAGTTTACCGGTTAACTCGGAACTGATATATCACAAAAAATAAAAATATAAAACATTTTCCAGATTATGATACGTGTACATCTGATATAATGGAATACATTTCTAAACATTTTTATGAGTAATAGCTTTGGATTAATTTTTTCTAGGGCTGCCAGCTGCAGTCAAATTCTTTATACAAAAATCCCGCAAACATTGTTGACATAACTATTTATAAAATCTTGGTTCCTAGTTTATGAAATTCTTACTGTAAAAAAGGAAGAAACCCCGCAAAAGATTTTTCATGTAATTATTCATGCTCTCTCTTATCTTTATGGTTTGGAGTGAAATTTTACAAATATTTGCATATAAAAATTTTCTATATACTGTCATATATTGACTGATACTTAGAAGAGAGTGCAATAACTCATAAGAAAAAAAAAACAATGTTATAATAAAAAATAACTCTCTCTTAGATGTCAAATATACGGCAGTATGTAGAAAATTCCTACATACAAATATGTATAAAATTTCACCCCAAGTAAAGTTATTAGAAGTAGATATGATGTTCCAACAAATATAAAAACAACTGGAAAGTAGAGAAACTTTTGCCTATCAAGCAGAAAAACAACAAATTTAATGGTTGGTCGATTTAGGAAATCACTTCTTGAGAAAAGCAAAACACCCTTCACATCCCGACCCTCAAAAGAATAGCAATAATTTTAGAAAGTAACTTTCTTAAACTTTGTCTATCTATCCCTAGTTCCTTTGTAAAAAAGAAAGTGACTTAAAATTTGGGACAAACCAATAGTGAAGCACACTTTTCAAATTGAAATGGAGGGACTATGATAGATAAGATGTGTGAACAAAAAAAAGCAACAAAAAAAATTTAAGACAGTGCTATCTACTCACAAATCATGTAGATCTACCATTTTTACATGTGTTCACCACACCAAATTAGAGGTGGTCTGGGAAAATGATATTCACATGCACGGCTGAGGTGCCTAAGCCTGGGAGATAGCCCATAAGAGAGAGGATCCTAAATTACGAAAGGTTAACTCACATTAGCAACTCCATTTACAGCACGAAAAAGTGAGAAACCCTTCACAATTTTTTATGACATTCAGCCCCCTCATTCTCAATTCCTGGCTTCGTTCATGTGCAGGAGCAGCAGTATAATCTTCACTGGTTTCTTAAAAGACAAGATGTTTTCGCGCAATTGCTAATGCAATTTATTCTACTCAAATGGACAGAAACTGAGATGAATACATGAAGCCCAAGGGGCTAAGCCGAGTTTTTCCTTTCCAATTTCTACTTCTGTGCCTACAAGTACAACAGTAAGACAAGGAAAAAAACAAACAACTGAAGTTAATGAGGTAGCCGGGAGTCGTGAACATGCGCAGGTGCAGCATTAGGAAATTGTGTAGATATGGCGTAATGAAACGTGGCAGGCATCATGTTACTCAAATGAGTTGGCACCAGATCATGCAAATGAGTAGGCCTCAAAGAAGAAAATTCCTGAAAGAGGAAGAAAATGAACAAAGAGATTGTCAGCAAAAGATGATTCTAAGCTGAAGCATAAAATCACAAATACGAGTGACTACGCTCCAAACATGTCATTCTGCAAAATATCAAAGTATCTCTAGATAACGACTCAAATTATTCATGTTCCATTGTCATTGCAAAACTAAATTAGTATAAAAGCAATTCCTCAAGAGCCAGGGCGGACCTAGTGGCAGAGACAGGATTCTTACAGAGGGTGGGTCAAGTAGTACAGGGTATAAAACAATCTTTCCTTTGATTTGGGGAATATATATGCCAAAATTATCAACATTCACAGCTTACGAAAAATGCTCAAAACTTTCTTAAGGCCCTACTTCAAAACCTTTAAATTTCAGAGGGGGACAAGTGACCATTGATGGCTAAACATGTTCAAAATATTCAAAAAAATACAGCAAAAAATAAAAGTAAAGACATTCATGAACAAGTGCCACATGATTTAAGTTTACTAGCAAGCTATATACACAATTGGCACTGACAGAAAACATAAAAGCAATAATTACTTTTTTCATAAAATAAAAATCAAACGAAGATTCAATAACTGCAGTTTTGTGAAGCATCCGCCAGCAGAATGTTCATATAGTGAAAAAACTCTTTCAAGATTACAAGAGAAGGAAGCCCATTTGAACGATAATCAAAGTTTCCTATGATATTTTTGAACTCCGATCCCATCGTATTGGTGCCTCTAGTTAGTTCTATCTGTTTCTTTTACCAATCAAAGCAAGTGGTTCTATCTGTTTGTTTCACCAATCAAAGCAAGAGTAAGGTCTTACACTGAAGTGTGAAAACTATGCATTGACGCATCTAAGTAATTCAATAAGTTTAGGAGTAACAAGTGACCTAACATGGACAGCCTAAAGGTTATTAGCTAACAAATGCTGTTGGCAAGTCTTGGGGATAGGAAATTCAAAGGCTCTCCGCCTTTAGCCAAGATTGCATCAGTTACAGTACTTAGATACTTTTCAGCACCAATATGCTGGACTCAAGCATTGATTGGCTTAGAGCCTCAGACTTGTATTTCAAGTTTGACAATTATTCATTTTCGTAAAAAAAATTACTATACTTGTATAAATACAAAAATGTAAAAATATTTCGGCTTCACAAAAGATAATAAATATCAATACAATCAATTGAGTAACACACGAGATTTACAAGCCGAGTAGCTCGCTACTCAATCACAAACTAGAAACTAATAGCCTAAGAAGCACGAACACTCCAAATCGGGTGCCGCACCCGTATCGGACTCTCCACAGACTTAAATTCTCCTTATACACTCCAAGATGCATGTCGGACACTCCATTAGGCGTGTCCAAAATGCCAATTAATCATTTTAATTTTGAACACTTCCGGGACTCTCCTTAAGCACACATTTGACTTGCCAGCGATGTACCAATGACATGCCCACATCAAGTTGCCAATATTCTTAACTTTGAGAGTCAATTGTAACTCATGGGGATAGCGTAAGGTAAAATACTACTTAACTAGAAAACAAACGCAATAACATTAAAAAACTCTAACCATCTTAGTCAATGATGTAATTGTTGTCAGTTGTATATATTAGTGTAAGCGTAAATCAAATAATTCAATATTCTCACTTTTCATCTTCGATTGATTTAGATAGTGATGAACCTCTTAACAAATTTATTAATTCATGCATTATATAAAGTTGATTTTTTTATTTTTTTATCTTTTACTTGTTTTGTTAAATATTTTTACATTAAATCTTCAGCTATTATCCAAAGTTCTATTTGATTTATCTTGTATCTGTTTGTTAAATGCGATTTCCCAAGTTCTTTTTTGAAGCTATTTTATTTTAGTGGTTATAAAATTATATTAAAAAATAAAGAAGGTTGAATACCTGCTGCATCCGCATCTCACATAAGGGGTTTATATAGAACAACCACACTATAGTAAATAGAGAAATGGCAATAGCTCCCTTGTTCACAATTATTGAGACTAAACATTTGGAGCATTTGGAACTTCAGGGCAAGCTTGGTGCATGGGATCTAAGAGATTAAGTGGGAAATATAGTTGCTAGTTTTAGCACCTATTATGGCCCCTCTTTCACAACAAGAAAAAAAGATTCATCTAGATTTATGGTATTTTAACTTACTAAACAGTTTTAACATAGAAAACATCAAAGAAACATTTCATGGCCGCGAGCATAAAATATGTTATAGAGACAATCAAAGAATTAATAAAATATATATGGAATGGCTTTTTAGAGGAGAAAAAAAGGGGCAAAATTATAAAAGAGTTTATAACAAAAACTTATTCAAGGGGTTTACTTCAAATTGACCAGAAGTTCATAACACCCGCATGGATTTTAACCTAGGGCCATTATAAAAAAAAAATCCCTGACAATCATTATCTTATGAATTATGTCCAAAAGTTTCAAGTTTAATCTGTCATATACTATTTTGCCCTTTCTTTCGAAATAACTTTAAGGTAATCAAGGAATATGTATTGCATTATCAGTTAATTAATAACTACCAAACTAATTTATCCCGCTTTTTTCTAATAAATAGTTTTCTTACTTGGTTAATTAATACGAAATGTATAAAATTACCAAACTAATCTATCCCACTTTTTAATAAAACCATAAACCATAAAACTAGAGTCAAAGACAGTAGCATAATGATGATTTAGTACTATCATTGATAATATATGATAAGTGTATTCAATTTTTAACTATTCTAGCATAGAGATTACTTTAATTTACCTTTACTTATTTTTACATAAGAAAATACTAAACCCAAAATACAATTTCTTACATTAATAATCAAGTCTGGAGAATTTTTTTCAAACAGAAGGGTAAAATAGTAAAGATTCTAAAAAACAATATATTTGATGATATTGAATCCTCAAGGACATTTTTTCATAAGTTGAATCCTGAAGGCCATAATAGATATAAAAAACATGAAACTTGAGAAATATAAGAGATAAACGCCAAACCTTAGTGACATTTTTGACAATTGCCCTTTTAACCTATTATAAATGTCACACAAGGAAACAAACTGGGTCCAATTGTTTTCCATATTTTAGTTTCATATAGATGCCTCAGACCACTATAGCAGATTTTCTTTTTCCAAGTCACCTTTTTTGCTAGGAATTACAACACTTACCTCTCCCTCCCTTGTAAAGATAAGTAGATTACTTCATTGTTCACCCATAATTTTGTATTATTTATTCGTCAAAGCAAGTAAAATGACAGCCCACGTCTATGAACGCCAAAAGTGTTTGTGCTCCACACAGCGTATATCTATGGCAACTTAAACTATTTGATAACATAATTACTTAGAAACCAACATTTACACATCTTCTTGTAGAAGACTAATGCATAACAAACCACAATGAACAGTCTGTTTAACAGAAAGTATTCATTGAGAGGTAGAGATCAGAGTATCTAATAAACTTGTCATAATTGACGTCAACCCAAAAACAAGAAATAACTCTTAGAAGACACAAACATTGATTGAAACGGGTTCAAACATTAGATGCAAGAGGAACACACCATTTGGCCGAAGCTGCCTTGCATTCCCACACCAACAGCTTCCAGCTGCACAAGTCCCTGAAGCATACAATACGATAAGATTTATGCCTTCTCAATTCCACTTCATTATAACAATTTGTCTATAGAAAACACCGAGAGCTAATTCACTAACCTTCTGTTGTTTACTTACATTTCTGTCATTATTTGCCATGCCTTTTTCAGGTTCCCCTTTCTTAGCTACCTTGTTAGACTTGATTATTTGAAGATTAGGTACCTGCCCTTCAGCTGATGTAGCAATTATTTGATTTTCGTCCCCGTTTCCACAAATTAAAGGCATCAGTAAAGTCCTCGGACCACTATCATTCTCAGCAGAGTTAATCACACTTGCACATTGTTTCAATGCTTCTGTTATGGCACTTATTGCGATATTGTAACTCTCTTGTGATAATGATCCTTCTTCACCTAAAATTATAGCTCGTTGACACAGATCATTGTATCGGCGGACCTTAGATTGTATTTCATCTAATCTCTCACTAATAGCATGTCTGCTTGTAGCAGCATTAGTCCATCTTTGCAATACATATTTGAAAGGGATGTGGAAAATACCAGACATTTGGAGCACTACAATAGAATGTCTACAGAGATACCCATTATATTCAAACAAACGGCATGAACAATGGATGTCCGATTTCGATTCAGTCCATTCAACAAAGAAATCTTGATTACTTTCAAAATCTTTAACAGCATATGTAATTGTGAACTCATCTTCTTTTCCTTTCTTAAGATGACAAGCAGCTGCCCCCAAAACCTCGACCTGAAACTTTCTGAAAATTTCATGTGTGTATACTAATAACATGTGTTTCTCGAAAGGTGATGGAGACCTCAACTCCGGTGTTTCATGCCATGCATCAAAGTTTGCTTTGGCTTCCTCTTCGTACCTATCTTCAAGGATTACTTTATATTGTTTTATAAAGTCCCTCAAATTAGTTTCTCCACGCACATATTTGTCGAAAAAAGAGCTCAAACTTTCAGATCTCGACGATGCAGATAAACCGGCAAAAAATATATTTCTCATGAAAGTGGGAACCCACAATTTGCGATCTTCATATAAGGATTGCATCCATGCATTCTCTCGGAGACCGAGTCTATCAACCAACTTCCACCACCTCTTTTCAAATTGCTCTTCAGTCCATGACTTATAAATGCATTTATTGAATTTTCTCAGAAAGGTGTCATGCCACATACTCAAATAATTAAGTTGCCGATGTATCTTTTCCATGACACTCCATAAAGAAAAGCAATGCCGTGAATCTGGAAATACGGCTGCAACAGCTGTTTTTAAGGCATTAATTTGGTCAATTAGAATAACACGGGGGCCTCTCCCTCCCATTGATAAACACCATGTTTGCAACAGCCAAACAAATGTGTATATTGTATCATCCGCTATCAACCCACAACCAAGCAATGAGGGCTGAATATGATGGTTCACTCCAACAAAAAGGACCAAAGGTATTTTATACTTGCTCGTGAAATAAGTAGTATCTAAACACACAACATCACCAAAGTAGATATAATCATCAATTCCTTTGGCGTCAACCCAGAAGACATTTCTCAGTCGATGCTCTTCATTTAAATCTACAGCATAGAAAAACCTTGGGTTCTCCTCCTGCATGTGCACAAAAAGGTCAAGCAACGTTTGAGCATCTCCCTCTTCTAAGATCAAACTCCGGCCCTTATCATGCTGATTTCTTATACAACTCTCGAGAGAACCCTTATATTGATATGCACCGTATTGTTTTGATACTGCAGCCAATATCTTTCTTCTTCGTACTTTAGCATCATTCTTCAGTGGGTCCATGTTCCTATGGCTTCGGAAAAAATGGGCTTGGGCTGGTAGAAGTTCGTGGTTATGCTCCTTTATGAAACTATGTATATACCATTTCCCATTTGGCTTTCTCTTCACATGCATACTTGCTTTACAGCCTATCTTCGGTGAAGGCCGTGGATTGATAGCATTGTCACTCTGCTGTTTGTTTCCATATCTTATGCACGAGAACTTTGCATCGATAAATTCTTTTGATGCCCTTGATCGGCGACTGCTCAATTTTGCAGTACCAAATCCAGAGGACTTTGCATATTCTTTGTAAAATGTGTATGCCTCTTCATTCGACTCAAATTCCATATCATCTCGAGGCTCGAAAGTCGTATTGCCAGTGATGACATTGGCTTCCATTTTAAAAAGCTAAAAAACGACAAATTAACTGATCACAAGGATCATCGAATTCCATAAAACTTCTCCTTGTATTGTATACCTGAAATAGTGATTGGCTACATGAATAAAAAAATTGAACAATAGAGTACTTATCACATTTTAACTCTAATCGCTAAAGTAAAAAATACTCCAAAACCCTGAATGGAGGTGGGAGAGAAAGCACTAACGACGTAGTTCCTCCGGAATCCAATGAACAACAACGATTACTTAGGATCAGCTTGCGAATTTGTGGCACCGTAGTAGAATCATTACCAATGGCGCGCTGTGCGCTTAAGTGCGAAAAGACAGTGCAAGCTTTGTTATGCCGAAACCTAAATGTTAAGTCAGCAACACTTCCAAATGCCACTTCTAGGCTACAAGACCACCGAAATACACATTTTCTTTATAGATAGATAGATAGATAAATAGATAGACAGAACTTAAGTTTATTAGGACACTCCAACTAGCGTCCCTGGCTCCAAATCATAAAATTTTGGGATTCAACTCAAGGAACCCTCTCACCAGTGCATCCAAGTACTCAATCCCCTAAAAAATAGGAGTTTTCGACCAATTATCCTCTTTACGTAGAGGACTACTGTTCATCCCAATTATTTTAAGCATAGAGGTTCTGGTGTGGACATTTTACATAATTTAAGGTTGAAAATCGGTGCCCATGGCTGCAGGCTCTTAGGCCTTTAGCAGACTGCAGGTCTTTCCTGGCAGTTGAATAAGAACACTAATAATTTAGATTAAAACAGTAGGGACCGCACAAAAATTAGAAAAAAAAAAAAACACTTCTAATTCGGAGCAATGGTGTTTTGATCCAACAGCCCTGAAGGGGTCTGCGGCCTTGCCCGGTTGGAAATAATTAAACAGGTAGGAATGCCTTTATTATCGAAAGTATAGTTGCATCATTTACTGATAAATTCTTAGTTACTAATTCATTTTCTATTTTGACTAAGAACAATATGACATATCACAAATATCATTGGCATAAGTATCCGCACCAGTCTTTCCAAAAGGAACATTTCTCCCATTTGATTTCTCATTTGAGAAATCAATTTTAAGAAAGGAAACAACTTTATAGAAACGCGATAGTAGATTTCTCATCAGGGAAATCTTCTATTCACAATATTTCTTCAAAACATTTAACTCTTTCCCGTCAAATCCTATTAAACTAGTTAAAATTTCTCCTTTCTCTTTCTATTTGAGAAAGGGAAAGTGGGTATAGAAAGGCTGGTGTGAATGCTCTTGTTAAGTAGACTGTTATTGAAAACGTGGATTTTTTTTTCAGACATATGTGTTCAAGCTGATGAATAGCAGCGGAGTAACAGAATCAGGGGAGAGCGAGAAGGTGTTGTTGTTGATGGAGAGTGGTGTGAGATTGCACACCACTGCTTATGTTCGGTGAGACAATCAACAAAAATCTTTTTTTTTTTTTGAGGGCTGATGGAACTAACCATGAAGAATGCAGTAGAAATTTTTAATTACCTTTGTTTGAATTGTGGCTACAACTACAGTACAAGAATTTTGATAGTTACCATCACTTGTTCAAAACTCATTACTTATAGTCATGAATAATTATCTACTTGTTAAAAAAATTGGTTCTCATTATTATTGCTAAATTTACAATCTCATATTATTTTGAAAAAAATAAAAATAAAAAAAATAACAAAAGGTTGTAAGTTCATAATGTCAGGTGTTAACTTCTGTATATGGACTGGTAAATTAGGTACCAGTATTCAGCATTCAATACCGCACTTTTATTTCTGTAGTGTGTGGCCTTTTCCTTGAATTAGGGAAAAGAAAATAGGTTCCCCTTGTTTAGCTTTGGAGAGAATGAAGAGGAAACTGTTAACAAAATTCCAGAATTGCTACATATATCTTGTTGTCCCCACCACCTTTATTATTATGTTCTAGAATTCTTTCCTCGGGGAAATTTCTTGTTCCAAGTGTAGTTACAACTCATTTAATATCCATTCAAACTGGAATGTACAAAAGGGAGGAAAATGCAGTTTGTGTTGTCCTCTCTGAACTTATGTAATATGATGATTTTTGTCATTTT
>MKEJ01022965.1:0-13492 GCA_001753735.1 Embelia ribes | reverse complement strand
AATAATTACACAGGAGAGATAAATTATTCATTAATAGCAATATTGTTAGTCTGTGTGAAATGATAGATGAATATATGTAAAAAAAAGTTATATATATATATATATATATATAATCTATGTTGAACTTGTATTTAAATTCATTTTCTGTTTCTTATATGATGCTCCCAATATGTATATTTATATGGTGGGGTATATGTAAAAAAAATTTACGAACTTGTATATGTAAAATTTAAATACTAAAAGTAATTACTCGTTCTATTTCAAAATGAGTGTGATTTAATTTTTACGCACATGACTCAAACTGATCATTAAAAAATTTAAATTTTAGTAAAAAATAAGTACATTTTATCTAAACAGCCTTCATTAAATATTTTATTAGTGTGCATTGATTGAAAATTTATTAAGGATAACATGAATAAAATTGAAAATAATAATAATAAATATATTTTTTGATTTTCTAAAGAAATAGTTAAAATAAAAGAAAAAACATTCCTTAAAAGGATACTTATTAAAAATGAAGGAATTGTATGAATTTCCATATATATAACATGGTATAGATTTGCGAATTGATTCATAAGTAATGTGTCCATACCATTAACTGATGTAGGTTGATTGGATGTGGCTACTATTTTTATTTAAAAAATTAGATATACTATATTTTGATACAAAATTATTATATTTTTTAAAATGAGTTACTTTCTTGTATATACAATATACAAGTTACAATCATTACATTAAGAGAAATGATAGACTCACTTCCAAAATTTAATTGATTTTTTTACCTATTGATGTGATATTAGATTTTCTGAATGTGGTTGGTTTATAAATATTTTGCATTAATAATCCAACTAAAATTATTTTTACAATGTCATTGGATAAGAAAATCGACTGAAAATTTTGGTGAGAATAACAATGCTCTTGTACTAAATGTCTCCATAACTGGGAGCATAAATGCATAATTCTCTTTAGGCACTGATTGAGTAATTGTTCTCAAATTTCAACAAAAGAAAGAATTTGGTCTCCAAATCTTAAGAAAGGTGATATAGATTTTACCAGTTTTTAATATTTTCTAGTTTAAGAATCAAGGTCATAGCAAGAGTTGATACCAATATTAACAGTTAGCAAAAGATTAATTTATTTTGAAACCATGCACAAGTCAATTGACAAGATTTGTATTATTGAGAATGACTTTTCAGTCTGCTATAAAACTCAACCCACTATAACTTTTTTAAAACTTAGGATCAAAACTGTTGATAATGAAAGTATAGGCGCCAAAATAGAATTTTTGATTCTGTGGGACCCTATCTTGATATCATTTTCAACCAAAGCTTTAATTAATATAGGTCGTGTTTTCAATATTTCTTAAAGCTTAAGTAACTTAGATATAGAGACTAAGCAAATTACATACAAATGCAACAAATATAAAGCTAAGTTGCATTTTACTCATAGAAGAACAAAATACTTTTGCATTTTTAAGTAGACTTGAAAATTTAAAGTACTACTATATTTATAATTAATATTTTCAAAATCGTTAGGTCTCGGTTTTCTTTTGCTAATTGTAAACAAACATGACATTTGTAGTCTCATTCAAACTTTCAAAATTCTTTCTTAGTTTTATTTAAATACATTTTGTTGAAAATTCAGTATGTATATAAATATTCTCATGTAGATTTATGGCTTTTAAATTTGAAATTACAGATAATAGGTTGACCTACAAATCCTAACCTCTTTACTATTACAGTCAATGTGTACACTGCTTTCTTACTTGGGAAGGAGGAGAAAGACACGTGGATGGTTGTGATGAACCCGTTCACACGTGGCAGAATCTAGATGGTTTTCTTATTTCTTAGTAATTTTATTATTTTGGATAATTGAAATTGGTTGGGGAGGTGATGGGCAGCTTAATTAGACCAAACGGATTGGGAAGGGGCAGGCTGAATAGTAGGGTTGCTGGCCAGTTAATGTTCAGTGTATTTAGGCTGCTGATTTTTAAATTATTAATTAAGATAAGTATAAGAATTTTAAAAAAATATATTTAATTTTAGTCATTAATTAAAAATTTATTAGTTCTGATGCATAGGACAGGTACTGCCTAGTACTTTACCGATCCAAACAGATTAATTAAAAGTATTTGAGAGAGACAAGTTGTCTCGCAGGGATACTGGACAATTCCTATCCAGTACATCTGATCCGCTTAGGTTTAAATGTTTGGTTGAGAAACTAAAAACAACTCTTACAAAATTTAATTTAAAAAATTATTTAATTTTAACTGGTAATTTTAGAATAAACTGTCTAAATTTGTCATATAGAAATTACCCATCAACTATGCACAATCCTCAATCCAAAAATATTGACTGTAATTTTGTATTCCCTCTTAATTGGGGAATACACCAAGTTAGGACTTTTGGAGGATTCGGTAACATTACTATTTCCCACGTCACTTCCATAACTATAAGGTCCAATGATGAATTCGTTTCGTTATAATTTTTAAATAAATAAATAATTTTATTTTTAAAAATAATAAAAAATTTAGCTTAAAATCTGAATAACCTTATATTAATTCAATTTTTAATTACAAAAATGAATGCACTAAAATTTATAAATTACAATCAAATAAACCTATATATTATCACCGGCGATTGTTCAATAGTCTCTTCTCATTTATTCAAACCTTGAACCGACTGTATATTTTAAAGTGCACATGGGCAGAGTTTATCTTTCTCCGTCTCTTGCTTGTTTTAATTTTCAAATAAACAAAAGGAAAAAAGAGTGAATAGTGCAATAAAAGTAGATGACAGCTACGACAAACCTTCCCACGAAAATAGGGGATAAAAACAATGATTAATGTGATCATACTAGAAATTATTTTATTTTCATGTTTCCTGTTAGCCGGGGAAACTATTCACCACAAAATTCTATTTTATTTTAACATAAATCTATCACCATATGGTATTGGAATGGCTATTGAACATTTACGATAGAACGGATGTGGTTTCTTACTTTGGTTTTAGACTTTCTTTGATAACGTATGACAATTTGGAAGCGTATATAAAACAAGACGTAAATAAAGAATAAAGAAACTTTTATTACTCAATTCAGGTGTTTCGATTACAATTGTCCAACGGTTTTATTAGCGCCAATATAACTTCGATCCACTTTACTGCTACTCGTAGATGAAATTTGTATTGGAGAGTGTTTGAATGTGTCAGTCCTTCTGTGATATTTTTTTATTTTTATATAATTGATCATATAATTGTCTCAAGCTGCCTTGCCTTGTTATTTGCCACACGATTTAATCCAACGGTAGCAATTTGAAACTCTCTTCTATCTGTTTTGCTTTTTTTTGTGATAATGGGACACATGTCCCACCCAGTCTACGTGTTGGTACCTTCTGCTTCCACGTTGGTTCGTTTAGCAGTTTTTTTCTTATTGATTTATTCAGTTGAACTAGTGGTATTTTTAATATCAATCTTTTAAGGAAATATGTGTAATCAAGCCTTAACAATAATTTCGTGATCAAATCACATTAATCATAAAATTCATTCTAATGGGTTGACCTTTTTGTAATTGGGTTAGATCGATTGCTTAATTTTATGTATGTTAGTATTAATTAACCCTTATTAGGTTTAATTAATTTGTCTTCCTATCATTAATTGAAGTTCTTGTTCGAGCTATCGATTACTCCCTCCATTTTTTATTAACTGACCTCTTAACAAATAAAGAAAATGATCCGTGAAAAAATTTGGACTAAAATACCCCTAATTAATATCCTTGCATTTAGAGTAAATGAGTGTCTGTCGAAAATGTAAAAATAATTAATGAAAGGGATAATTTAGGTAGTTTGTCAAATTTTATTATCGAAATTATACTAGATCATTTTACTCAGGCCTGATTGTTAATTAATATTTTATCATAGGCTTAATTAAAGATAGTGTAAATAACTATAAATTAATCAATCCTTTATTATAGGTTCAACTAATTAAAAGTGGTGAAAACAATAATAAAGAAACCTAATCGACTAGTCATTACATCGAACCATTTGTAAATTACTCGATTTGAGCTCAAACACGAGATATTGGATTCGTTAAGGAAAAAACAAGGCAAATCATAATCTGAAAATTGGTTGATATTAACTTTTTCGGAAGTTAATTGTAATAAATGATATAGCTACTGAAAATTTAGTCAAAACTCATATGTTAGGTATAACCTTTAAATAACGACCGAAACCATAAAATCCTAGTTGTGCACTTTTTCCTTAAATGACGAATTTTTAAATGTTGCAATCATGAAAAGGTTAGAAAGGTGCCCCAAGTCCAAAAGTAAAATTTTATAGTTTTGGACAAGTAAAAAAGAAAATAATTTTACAATACTTATATGCAAATATACTTCCTTAACTCGTTGAATTTATTTTATTCTTTTACGATTTACACGAGAGTTATTCAGAGGTGCATTTTTCCCTAAAAAGTTGCTCAAGATAAAATCTTATTATACCTTCAACTTATTTACTGTATTTTAGCTAAAAAGCGTGACTTTCGATCGTGAAATTTATAGTAGCACACTATTTTACATCGTTTGTATCTAGAACAACTTCTAATGTTACACACAGATATATATATATATATATATATATAATTTTTAATTTTTAATTTTTTTTTCTAAGAAAAAAATAGACTATGCAAATGCATATAGGGATGGAGCTGAGAGGCTTTAGGGTTAGCTGTCTATCTAAGGGTAAACGGTGCCTAATTGTGTTGAAATTAGAGGATCGATTGTGTTTTTATGTTGTCAAATATTTCAACAATACTAATGGTTTTTAACAAACTTTGCATTATCAAATAATATCAACTTTTATTATATATATATTTCTCGGAATAAAATTATGATATTTTTTGCTTAATTTTCTTCGAGCATTTAGATCCTTCTTTTCGAAAATGAGCTATTTTTCCGTTTTATCAATAGGAAGAGAACTCTTAATCACAATAGCATTTTATTTCAAAACATTTGAACAATATTTATACACTTCAATATGATCAATTAATGATTTTTATTCGTTTCAAGTTATTTGTGTATGTACCTTTTGACTAGAAATTTAAGCCATTGTATTTGGTATAATTATTTATAGAACTTTCCCCTTTTTTTTATTAGCCTAAACCAATTTTCATTTCAAATATCTTCTTATTTATCGATGTTGAATAATGAAGTCTAATTTTACATGCATAATATATTGATATTTGATCATGAATACGAAATGTCATATTTATACTAAAATAAACTCTGCAATTATAGGGTATGGGCCAAAATGCTTTTTGGTTAAATCACTTAACTAGTATATACGTACCTCAAGTGGTTATTTTATTTATACATATGATTCCTTAATTACTTAGGAAGTATTGCTCCAAAAAAGTTAAAAACCAACTTCTATTTTTTAGTTTTTTTTTCTTTCTATAATCTATATCGGCATCTTGTGTTGTCCTTTTTATTTGGTTTACGTGTATTACTTCAACAAAAAGTCTTTTTGTTGTCTTTGATGTACATGGATAAGTAAAAATCCATTTTTTGCAATAAATCAGAAGATTAATTATTTGATTAATTTAAATTATTATAAGATTATCTTTATATTGTGTGCATCCTTTTAATAATAATATTGGGAAAAAAAATTTCAGTTGCCTACAGATCACTCGATAGCCAAAACACATGTGAGATTTCACAACTGTAATAAATAAGTAACGATATAAGTACTAATAATTGCGTATTAAAATTGTGCAAACACTTAATTGTGTAAGTGTTAAAAATAAATATGATGAATGCACATAATGTTGTCACATAAGAGTGGATGTAATTTATGGTACATAATTATATATACATGAATCACTCCCCAATAAATAACATGTATATACTTAACATAAATAATTTTGAAAAATTGACTTCAATGACCGGACATAATATATTATTTTGATTCTATTAACCGATTTCAAATAGTTAGGAGTAAGACTTAATTTCTCGTTATTTTTGGGTATTTATAATATAAATAAAATGTAATAAAAGTTATATAACTGAAAAACGAAGTAAATTTCAAATTGTGAAATCAATAACCAACACATAATTGAACTTGTAATGAAGAAAAGCAAAACAAATTTGAGAAATATGCGGACGAATTAATTTGTGTATGAAAATGTAGACATAGATATAGATACACAGCCGCATATGAAATTTCTAATTCTCACCTAAATACAGTGAGGCCCTTCAATATGGTCAGACTTAACCTACCTTCAATTAAGTCAAATAGAAGTGATGGGCAAGCACGTGCATATAATGTAAATTAGCGTGACCTTACAAATTTGTATTCAAATTTAGGTTGATTTGATTGCAACCCCTTTTAGTAAATAAGATATTTTATATTTTATTAAAAAAAAATTGGATATAAAGTTTAGCTTTAAAATTAATCAGCTAAACATTGCTCTATATTTAAATAAATAAATTGAAAAGCTAAAATTTATAAATATAACTAAATAAGTCGGTACTCACATGTTGACACTAAAAAGTAATAATGCTTTTCATTCATCAAATTATGCACCAAATTTAGGTTGCAATTGGTTAGTATTTTGTACCATGCTTTTGACTTTTAAAAGTTCAATCAAGATGTTTTTGGTACACAAATTTTCAGGTTCAGATTTTTAAAGTCATTTCTAGATCGTGTATCATTTGGTCAAAACCAAGCCAAGATTGACCTAACTAATGCATACGGATAATATTATTTAAAGATTGAATAATGGTTGCTTTGATTTGTAAAAACATCTGGAGGTCCTGATTTAATTCTGTAACTATTTGACGCAGTCTGTGACATTCCTGGAAAAAAAACATGTTTAATTTCCCTACAGAAATTCTCTAGTTAGAAAATCTGGTAAGGAGTTATATGTTCCTTTAATATATTGTATGCTGAAATCAAAAGCAGATAATTGGCTTTGTCAATTTGCAAATATCTGTTTATGCGAAAGATTTTTTTACATCTTTTTCAAAAATTTATTTGGCTGCTGAACAATCCACACGAATAATAAAATGTTGATTTAATAAATCATCCTGGAATTTGAAAACATATTTTACAATGGACAAACATTCCTTCTTAATTGTTGGATAGTTTAAAGATGCATTTTTCCATGCTCCTGAAGTAAATCTAATTAATTCTTTTTTCCTGGTGGTTGGATTTACCTACTTCAAAATGCCTCCATAACCTTCATTGGAAGCATCTGTTTCAACAATCTTCTTCCAATTGGGATTAGGAATATAAAGAAGTGGTAATTGTTTTACTTTTAATTTTATTTTTTGTACTGCTTTGGTATGATCATTAGACCAAGGTACTGGATTTTTCTTAAGTCTATCAAAAAGAATTTTTGAATCTATTGCTAAATTCTGATAATAGTCTGCTATATAATTGAGACAACCCAAAAATCTCTGCAGTTGAGTTTTATTTTTAATTTCATCTGGAAATTTAGTTGCAAATTCTATGCTACAATCTATAGGGATAATTGTACCGTTGTGAATATTATGGCCTAAGAATCTGACCCTGGTTTGAAATAATTTCATTTTAGGAGCCGAGACAACCAAATCATTTTTAATAATAATATTTCTGAAAGTGTTAAGATGTTTAAAATGCTGATCAATAGAAGTACTGTAAGCTAGAACATCATCAATGTAGCAAATAATAAATTCAGAGAATGGATAAAAAATCTCATTCATAATATTTTGAAATTCTGATGGAGCATTTTTTAGGCCAAATGGCATAACATTCCATTCATAATGGCCAAATGGTACTGTAAACGCAGTTTTATATTTATCATGTTCAGTTACTTGGATTTGCCAATATCCTGATTTTAAATCAAATTTAGAAAAGATTATGGCATCCTGTAATCTATCTAATAAATCCTTTTTGTTCGGTATAGGATATCTTATCCATTGTAAACATCATTTAATGGTTTGTAATTTATGACTAATCTAGGAACTCCTCGTTTCTTTTATGCATTCTTATTAATATAAAAAGCAGTGCAGCTCCATAGTGAATTGCTTTTTCTTATTAACTTCTTTTGTATTAAATTATTAATTTATGTTTTACATAATTCTAAATAATCTTTTTTCATTTGTGCAGGACGTGCTTTGGTTGGAATTTTTCTTTCATCAAATCCTACAATATACGGTAGGGAAATAATATGTTTTTTTCTATCCCAAAAAGCATTAGGGATATCACTTCAAATACTGGTTTCAAAATCAGACAAAATGAGTTTTATTTTATTTTGTAAAGTGGTAGCTTTCAATTTGTCTTCAATATTTAAGATAGAAACTTCTTTTTGTAAGAAATTTAATTGTTGTTCTTTAAAAGGAATAATGTTTAAAGTTTTCGTAACAGGTTCTGTAATAAAATTGAAAACAATGTCTTGCTGTTCAATTTTAGTAAAAATTCCTTAAGGTGTAATTTTTTGTATAGGCATGATTTTTGCAAGAAATGGGGTGCCTAGTATTACTGTATGTGTCATGTTTTTAACAAGTAAAAATGACATAGAAATGCATATACCATTATTACAGATAAGAACATCAGATAATTTGAATTTAACATTCATTTTACTACAATTGGCACTATTTAATAGTTGGGTAGTTTTTTCAAAGTGTTCTGATGGCACTAAACCTTCATATATGCAATTAATATCAACATCACTATCTACTAGGACAATTATATTTTTCAGTATAAAAACATCATTAATAACCAATGTAACCCTAATAATCCATTTCTGATTAGTAACTTTTATGGAGTTTAATAAAAATTATGGATTTGTGGGTTCTTCTGTTACTGGTTCACTTATTCCTATAAGTGGTGTAGACGGTCCTGTATTATTACTTATTAGTTCAAATTTTAATTTCTCTATATCTAAGCCCTGCTGATTTTGTTGATTTCTTAATTCTTTAAGTTCCTGTTTCAGACTATTAATTTCGTGTCTAAGATCCTGAATAGTACTTGAACTCTCAATATTGCTACTAGATGCTAGATTTCCTAACGAGTTCTGATTAATTCTGTCAAATACTTCCTTAAGACTAAAGGACTGAACTTCCTATTTTTTCTATTTTGTTTTCGTGTGGTCTACACATGCTTCATACAACTTTAATCGTAATTCAGGATCTTCTATTTGATCTATGGCTTATATGATAGTCTGTTGTGATTTAGGAAGGACATTTAACCCTAAACATGTTGAATCTAAACCATTCATTTGTACAATGGCTTTCCAATAATTATTTTCTTGTGTTTGGTTATAGCTACATTCTGTCTTATAATTATCATGGCCACTACTGGTTTCAGACTCAGAATCACTAATATAGTTCAAATCCTGAACATATTCTGAAGAGGAAGAGTATTATGTTTCAGATGATGAAGAAGACAACAGAGAATTGAGGAGTTTAGTTTCATCATCTATTTCTAGTGCATAAATCTTTTTCTGTAATTTATATTTACTTGCATAATGTCCTGTTTTCCCACATTTAAAACAAGTTACAGTTTTTGTCTTATCCTTTTTTGAAAAATGTTTTCTTTTCTTTTTTGGAAATTTATGTTTTCCTTTTTGTTTATCATAATTTCTGTATTCCTTATACTTTTTTCGTTTTCTGGATTTTTGTAAATACTTTTTCTTTTTTCGTTTAAATAATTTTTCTGGAAATGGAGAATAACCAAACTAGTCGCAAAAATCTCCTAATTCAGTTTTCCTCGAATACCGTTCCTTTTCCATCTGGGCTCGTAATTTCAGATCGTTACACAGAGCTAATCCTTCTCTAGTAATAATACTGATAAGGTGACCATAAGTATAGGTATTGTAAGGGATGGTCAAAGTATGATGTTTATCCTGTAAAGTTTTCCTAACTCTTTCTGTAAAGAATTTTGGTAAGCCATCTATAAATTTGGCTTTCCAGTGTTCACTGTAACAGTCTGTTCTAGCCATAACTTTAATTAGGAAGACATCCCTATACCATCTAAAATGGGATAAGGTTGGACATCTTAAATTCTGTAATAATTCTCTGTTCCTATCAGACTAATCATTTAAATCTCCTATAAAATGGAGGATAATAGTCTGTATCAAGGTGTAAATAGCATATTGCTGCTGGATATTCTGGTTTGTTTCAACATTAAATATGACCTTCTGTGCATATAAAATATCTTTTTTTTGTGACGGAGAAAGGGTACTATCCCACCATCCTTTAAGAACTCCGGAAAATCCATTAGTAATAAATACGGCTGTAGTCCTATCATTGTTACCATTACTTTTAGCTACGGTTGCATACATGAGCATCTCATGTAGTATATGTAATATCTGGTATTCTGTTTTTCCATCTATGTTCCAAGAATAAATATTACTTCCACTAAAAGAGTTATGGACTTTTAATTCTCTTTCTTCATACAGAATATCCTGGGGTGTAGGCCTATGATAGTAATGCTTAGTGGTAACAGGAAGATTTTTCCTATATTGTGATTTAATACTGGTTAGAGAACTTGACCCTTTATCTAAGTTCATGTTTTCAAACATTTCCTGTAATTGGTCAATATTAGTTACACCATTATCTGATAATACATTCAATTTTAGTGGAGGATTACTACTCGTTCCTTCCTGTCCAGATTTCTTTTTCTTTTGTTCAATTTCTATTTTGGAAAATAGACTGCTTAGAAAATCGTCATCTTATGTAAATGAAAAGACTCCATTTCTATTGGAGGTTTTAGACTAACTTCTGTAACAACTTCGGCTTCCTGATCCATTTTTGGTAAAAGTTTTTTCAGTTTTTTATCAGATTTTTCTGTAGTAATTTTTATTTCTGAAACAAGTTCTTCTATTCTGCTGAGTTGTTCACCCATAACAGTAAGAGTGAGATTTGTAAAATTATTCTGTTTTTGCAAATCATGCATATCACGTTTAATAGGAATTAAACCTTCCTCGTTTTTATCCGGATAGGTAAAAACACATGTTTTTAGGATATAAGAATCTATATCCTGAGTCATTAAGATGTCCTTAAGACTGGTTTCTGATGATGAGCTGGCATTAGTGCCATATACGGATTTTCCTATTTTTCGGGGGATAATCCTCCCTTCAGAATTAATTTCTGGAAAATGTTCTTATATTATTAAATATAGAGAGAGAGATAAATATATATGCCGTAGATTTACTTCCGTATTACATAAGGTAGGGCATCTTAAGTTCTGTAATAGTTCTCGGTTTCTATCAGACTGGTCATTCAGATCTAAGATTACTATATGTGTGGTAACCGGCTGCTGTGAATAGTACCGGTTTCTGTACGGCCGACTACTGTAGATGGCGGCTTTGCTACAGGGATATTGTGACGTAAGTGCTGACGTTTTTTGATTGTACGGATGGTGACATAAGTGCTGACGTTTTTTGATTGTACGGATGGTGACATTATTACTGGAGCGACTTGTTTTTTCGTTTCTCTAGCTTGTCCAAAAGTCCTTCATACTGTTCCCAAAAATTTGAAAAATGAAAATCGTCCTGGTCAGGGTCCTGTGATTCACCTGCCAAACAGTCTGTGTCAGCAGATTTCATGGATGTATATTCCTTCTGGGATGCTGTTTCTTCCTCTAATTGAACTTGAATAATGGCAAGGCTCTTCTGTAATAATTGTGTTTTTGATAATTTCGGACTATGTTGCTGGATTTGTGAGTACAGATTAGGAATAAAATCATCAGGGGTTTCGGTTGCAGGTACTGGCTTACAAGAGTTAATATGCTGATTAATAATTTCAATTAGTTTGTCCATATTGGGGTTTAACCCCTTCCACCACTTATAGTAAAATCTTCTGGTTAATGTAGGCCTTCCGGTCATTTTTTCTTCTACTGTAAAGTCCCAACGCCAGATCCATGGAATACTGAATGTAATAAAAAATCTGGGAATTAACTTTGATAGAGGATAGTCTTTAAATCCTGGTAAAAGTTGTTGTACTGTTAACCAATTTTTACAAACTTCTTGTACTGGTTCTGGGAGCATGTCAATTGCTGGTCCAAAGGAGTCCCACCATACATAGAACCATGGTGGTAAGTCATACTGTTTAAGGAGATCAGGGCATGGTTTGAAAAACCATGTGTGGCCTTTTTATTGGGTTCTGGTAATAAAATGTGTCGTAAAAAGCTTTCTGGTAGTCCCAATAGTTATACCTTTTATCTTTTACTGCTGCAAGGGTTTTATTCTGATTAAGACTAAGACCCCACTGAGAAGGTCTGATAATATTACGGATGATTACTTTACTGTAACGGATAGGGCTTGTCTTTCTGTTCTCATCTACTAGATGATGTGTGAATTCAAATGATCCTGTTTCTTTTAGCATGAATTCATAAATATATCGAAAATTGTCTTGATATGGTATGTGATTGGTTTTGTAAGTATCGTTCCTGTATTTCCCAATGATGCATACTGGTTTCACTTTTTTCAATATAAAGTACTGTTTCGCTGGCTACTGTATTAAGGATATAGGAATCTATATCTTGGTACTGTTGATGAAGAGGCATTATCGCCTTTTACGGTTTTCTTAGGAACTATCCATTCTTCAGAATTAATTTCTGGAAAATGATCCTGATAATGATACTAGTAGATATCTCTGAGGGTTTGACCACAGCCACGCCCTCTACCGCGTCCATGTCCGGTTTGTTGCATATTCTGTAAAATAATAAGTACACACATTATTTTTATTCATAAATTTGAAAAGTACAGATAAAGGCAAGCTTACTGTAAGATAAGAGATTTTAAGTTTTGGTGGTTATTTTTAAAATTTTCTTCTCCAATTGACGCATTTTCTGAGTAATAACGTCAATTTCTTTCTGAATTTTTGCTAGATCCCTACACCCAATAGAAAAGGCTTCCCAAAACCTAGTCCCGATGAGATATATAAGAACTGTATTGCTTCTGGCTTTCTGTTGGTTGTAGAAGTTTAAATCTTCTTTGAGACGATCATACTGTAACTGCATTCTTCTTTTTTCTTCATAGGCTGCCATTCAGAAAACTCCTAAATAGCTAATCCTGTCAAGTCTCTACTGCAGTTCATTTAATATCCAAGTTATATGATTTATATTAACTTGTAAAGCTTGCAGTTCATCAATTAAATGGTTAAATTCGTTCCAGGGATCTCCCCAGTTTCTGTTACGAATATTATTATTTAGTGCCTGTAGAGTATTAGCTTGAAGTTGTAAGATCATATCTAATTCCTGTTTTACTTCATCATATTGTTCACGAAGTCGTCTTCTGGCCCTGAAAAAGGACATCTTTTTATCCCTGTAAAAATTCACGAGTTAAAAAATCCGGTAGAGAATTAGTTTCTCCTTTAATATACTGTATTGAAAAATCAAATGTAGATAATTGACTTTNNAACAGTCAATACGAATTATAAAATGCTGATTTAAAAGGTCATCTTGAAATTTAAGAACACATTTCACGATGGCGAAGCATTCTTTTTTAATTGTTGG
>MKEJ01022963.1:0-14290 GCA_001753735.1 Embelia ribes | reverse complement strand
TATATATATAATACATATATATATATCTATATATAATACATACATGTTTTTTATGTTGCCTTAAATGTTCCATATAAGGTTAGACATTCAAACCGTCAAACCGTTTGTGTCGAACCAAATTGGTTTGGTTTATATTTTACTACAAAACCATCCCGAACGGAAATGAATTTTAACAGCATCCACACCAATATTTTTTATTTTATTTTTAAATCTCATTTTTTATAAATTTTTTTATCAGCCATTCTAAAAATTTATTTTTATACATGAAAAATATGATTATACAAAAATGATAAATTTTGAAAAATGTATTACCATTATATTAGTATATTTGTTTTATTTTGATAAAAAGAATTTAATACACTTTTAATAGGAAATTTTATTATAAAAATATTTTTAAAATATTTTTCACCGATCATTTTTTCATTAAAAACTGGTGCGAAAGCTCTAAAGAAAGCAAACCGATTCTGTAGTTATAATAACTCCAGAAACATCTACAGCGAGTTGGGTAACCCATCACCCCTCTCTCACCCTCTCTTCTCTCTCGTCACATCTTCTCCCCAGGCAATGGCTCGTGATCGATCTCTGGTAATTCTTTTTCTCTCTGTATATGTATATTTCTCAAAGATTCTTCACCATACACACACTGAATTACTGAACAAGGAAACCTTCTAGTTTTTTTTTCTCTCTAGTTGATTGATTCGGAGCTGTCGTTAGTTTGCATATAACAAATTATTGTTTTTCTTCTACTACTGTTAACTTTTTTTCAAGTCAAAAGCTCGAATTTTTAATGGTTTTTCTCCCTGGAAAAATTCAAGTTTTTGCAAGTTTTCACTTTTTTTTTGTGGGGGGCGGGGGAGGGGCAAAGTGCAGTCACGGTTAATTTTAAAAGCATCCACTCGATTTCTTTTTTCTTAGTGGGGTTTTTTTTTTTATGCATCTTTAGAACATTCACACCAGTTTTCCCATTTAATGTTCCAATTTTCCGCGTTCTGTATCAATATTTCTTAATCTCAGTTTCTAGAAACTCATTTCTCTTACAAAAAATCAACATTTTCGAAATCATCCACACAAGTCTTTCTAATAAATTTGGTAAAAACTATTGTAATAATTATTATAACACAAGAAAATATGAGAACATGTTTTTTCTAATGTTAACTATGGTTTTATAGTTTTGGTGGAACTTTGTTTTATTATTTTAATAAAGAAATTGTGAATTGTAGATTTCCCTAATTACAAAAATACTGTAGCATTTCTAGAAACTGAGAATAATAGAAACACAGATGTGTGGCACATTTTTTATCCAAGATTTCTCACTTGATAAATTAAAAGGGAGGAATGTGAGGTTTAGAAAGACTGCTGTGAATGCTTTTAGCACGCCCTGAAACAATTGACTTTAGCCCCCTTAAAAAAAAATTTATGACATTCAACACCTCTTATCTTATTCCTCGACAGTCTGAGTATGGTATTTGAATGTAAGAAGAATAGAAAGAAACGGAAGTTGTTGAGGGATGAACAATCATCCCCTTGTTTGACAAGCTTACGAGTCCCCTAAACTTAAAATGTGAAACGGGTATGAACATTAGTTTCCTAGTTTAAGGAGCACTATATTAAATGCCCTTTTTTGGTGATTGAATAGTGTTTGAAAAAACTGGTGTGAGAGCATTCACACCAGTATTTTCTATTTTTAAATCTCACTTTCTAGAAATTTATTTCTCATACCAAATAGAAATGGGTCGCACCGAACTTTCTAAAAATTAATTTCTATACATCTAAAATATTAATATATAAAAAAAAATTTGAAAAATATGTTCCCAATATATTGGAATACTTATTTTATTTAGGTGCAAAAAAATTTATTCTGTTAATAGAGAAATTATGAGTAGTAATTTTTTCAATAGAAAATTTTATTATAGTATTTTTAGAAATTTTTTTGAAAATAAAAACACTAATATAAGAGATTTCTTCCCTAAAGTTCTAATTTGACAAAGTAACAGAGGTAAGAAATTATCTTTACAAAGACCGGTGTGAATGCTTTCACATTTCTTAGGAAAGTGTTGATTAAATTTACATATCTATATATATATTTTAGCTGTGATATTGCGTTCACAGCGTACTTTCTAAAGAGATAATTTCTTTCATTTAATTTTTCCTTTGAGAAATTTGGAATGAGAAATATATAACATCATATTTTTTTTTTTTGTATTTTTAAATTTTTTTCCAGAAGTACTACATTAGATTCTGAATAGAAAAATTTATTATTTACAATTGCTACGTTGAAAAGATGTATTTTTTCACCAAATCTTTAAAATCTTAGTCAAGGTTAAAAAAAATATATTTTTATACTTGCTATAATATATGTGATTATTCTAGTAATTTTTAACAAAGTCTACAAAAGGATTAGTGTTGATAATTTCTAAAATGCACGCTTCTAATAAGGAAAATAAATTTTAAAAAAAATAAATTATAAAAATTAATGAAAAAGACTGATTTGAATGCCCTTAAAGTACTTGCAGCAGATTATGTAAAATGTATCTTTTATCTATTTTAGATATTCAATTTAAATATTCTATAAAATGCTTGCATTAGATTATCTATTCTTAATATCTAAAGTAGATGGTTATCTAAATTTTAACCTTTTGGGTTTAACTATCCAACTGTTTCTCTCATCTATTTTACATTTTCTTTCTCTTTTTTTTCTGTCTTCCCCTCGTGTATATATATGTAAGTATTATATATATAAATAAATATATTTATAAATATAAATATTATATATATTAAATAGATAATTGTATTTTAGATAATTTATTATAGGAAATAATGAATTTTATACTATAAAATAAATAATGGATCTTAGGAAACTTGTTTATAAGGGACAAATGTGGTTACATTTGGGGAAGTTTTATGTAGACAGATCACAAGGTCAACTTTTCAGAAAAGTATTATTGATGTTCTGAAAAAGCAACTTAAAGCTTAAGCATTTCTATTTAGAATATTGGAATACTTTCTTCACGATTAAGATCCAAAGAAGAATTTTCTTGTATTAATTTTTCTCTTTATATATTATTCTTTCAGTCATTTTGTATATTTCTTTTGCAGTCATTCAGAATAATTGCGAAAAATTATTGATAACTTATATAGAGAAAAAACTGCATCGTGGCAACAGATCAAAAAGCATTTTAGGATCAACCAACTGACTAAATATAAATTATAAAATTTTTAAGAGAAAAATATAGATTATCAAAAAAATTTCGTAGTTATTCAGAATGACTCATTCTTGTGGTTTTATGCATAACATTTTAGGATCAATCAATTGATCAAAAACTACTTTGTGGCTACTGAAATTCAGAACATATTGTTTGATACGAAAAAAGATGTCAAAAAAATAATAATAAATAATAAATAAATGAGAATTTTAAAAAAATAAAAGGTTTTAATGCTGAAATTCAAAACATATTGTTTGATACGAAAAAAGATGTCAAAAAAATAATAATAAATAATAAATAAATGAGAATTTTGAAAAAATTAAAAGATTTTAATGCTGAAATTCAGAACATATTGCTTCACTTTATCCACCTAAACACTAAAAAAAAAGGTTATGAATTTTAAATTAATACTTTTTTTTTTGTTCTGTCGCTTCACTGTACCTACCTTATCCATTTGAGAATTTTTTGATTCTTAGTTGGAGGGAAGTACTCCCAATTTTTTTTTTTAATGCAATATACTGGAATACAAATTATGCTACTAGTTTGTTTTTATTTAAAAACAGTTACAATATTTATATTTTTTAATTTATAGTAATTTATTCTTAAAACATGATAAGTATGTGCAAAATTATTTTGTATAATTTTTTTTGTAAAATGAGTCCGTTATCGAATTGGCTTATTAGTCGGATTATGAGACAATATTGTTAGTAAAATTCTGTTACCATATATTAGGACTTGTAACAAGATAAACTGCTCGAGCTCAGCTCGGTAAATGCTCGACTCGAGAGTAAATGAGTAAAACTCGAGCTCAATTTTTAGCTCGATAATGTTAACGAGTGGAGCTTAAGTATAGAGTAGCTCAGTTGGATTGATTCGTGAGCCGCTCGAAATAAGTATAAGATATAATATTACACACACATATATGTATGTATATTTCATGTAATTAATATAATAAATAAAATTTATCTGAAAATAGATATTAAAATATTTTATTAAAAATTTATTTTACCTCTATTAATTACTATCATCGATATGTTATTGTAAATATTTTAATCGTTCCGAATTTAAAATTCACTACAAAATTATCAAAATGTTATTAATATTTAATATTTTTTGAAATAAACATGGTGTTTATAAAATGTTGCATTAGAGTGGATGAAATTCTGGGTAAAAATCAATATTAATTTCAAAATGATACAAGGCTAGATAGGGATCAAATGGCTTGCAAACTACTAGCAAGCTCTTTAAACTCGGTTCGATAAAAGTTTGGTTCGAGTTCGGCTTGAATGCGAATGAGTCGAGTCGAGTCGAGATGAGCTAAGCTCGAGTCAAATTTTTTTCTTAACGAGCTGAACTCAAATACCCCAAAACTCAATTCCACTTGCGCCTACCGCTACCATATATAGGCAAATTGTCCTTCCTGGAGATCTAGTAAAAAAAGAGCACACAATAAAAAACTGAGAGATGGTAACCAATAATCAAGTGCACTTCACATGATTCTACCTTAATTTTTTTAATCCTAGTATAGACACGTATTTTCTTCATCTACATGTGAACTCCATTTCCTATATATATATATATATATACCTTAATTACAATTGTGGTCACAAAGTTTAATTAAATTCATATTTGTCATACTTCCAATTGCAACAGGATTGTCCCCAAAGGGGTGTCTCATACCCTGGAGACGACAACTGTATCAGTCATTATTCTAACCCCTTGACTCGCTGAGTAGTTTGATTGGCAAATCGTTGCCAAGTTTTAAACGATGAAAATCATACGATTGTTTGTTGTTTCTAATTATTTACGGTGGTATTGACTCCTGATATGACCACGATAATAAATTTGGATTTAGAAAATTACTAGAAAACAAGCCAAATCTATCACCTTCTTAATTTATATTTGGAGCCATATCTATCACTTTTTCATAATTTGGAGACTTTTAGTGTTTCAAATGAACTTAAGGAAACCAAATAGAATTTAAGTCCAAATTATGGGACCATAAGTCTAGTTCACCTTTTGTTTGTAAAAACAAGCTACACAAAGCACAAGTAACTTTCACTATAAATACAAGCCTCTGCATGTACAATCTACTATTGCAAACAATAAAGAATGTTGTTTTAATTTCCCCTGACATGTTTAAACATGTACAACAATGAGCAACAAAAACAGGCATATAATGCCATTTCTACCCCTAGGATCTCATTCTCGAATGATTTCGCCGAAGCACAACACATGATCAAGCACCAGAACGGCTATAGAGAGCCGCCCGTATCGTCCGATTTCCAATTTTCCGTCTCAAATTTTGGCATGATATCGGCCGATGAGGTTATTTCTATGGGGAAGCTATTGCCCGTGAAAGAAAGTTGTAGTACTAAAATGACATTGAGGGATGAACTACTCGTTGATGACGTGTGCGACAATGTTGTGCCTAGGATGCCGAAGAGCTCTAGCCGGTGGAAGGAGAAGCTCGGGTTGAAGAGGGCGCAACCCAAGAGATCACACAACCCATTCTCCGCTAATGTAGGTTAGCTGTTAATATACTTAAATGATCATGTCATCCAAAATGTTCGATTTATTGAATGATTGGACAGTGATATTTTACTAATTTATATAGTCTATTATGCAATTTGCTTCCTAATAAGTGAACTAATACTAGCGGCAATTGTATAATATCCCAATCTACACTGGAGTAGACGAAACTATCTATTGAAAAAACATCTTGTAGATGAAGTTGCAGGAGATTTTTTTTTTTTTTTTTTTTAAAACTGCCACTGTTGGTGGCGGGTATAATATTTTTTATTAAAACCGTCACTAGTAACGGTGTGTATCTTTTATATATAAAACCGCCACTACTAGTGGCGGGTATAATTATATATATACCACATTTTAGCGGCATTTGTATATATTCGTTGTTGAGAACGGAGGGATTAATAAACACGCCAATACCAATGGAGCCTTTGAAATATAGGCTGAATTTGATAATAAATAATTAAAAAAAGGCTGGATGTGGTAAAAGATTTAAAAAACAATTTCTACTTTTGTATTTTACTCCTAATAATAGGAGGCAGTAGGGTTTAAGCGGCACATCATATAAATCCCAGTCCTCTTTGTTCCGTCATCGTCTCAACGTACTCCATTGCCTCAGCTCAGCCCAGCCAAGCCAAGCCAAGCCATGGCACCAAAACAAAAAGGTATCATCTCTCTCTCTCTCTCTTTCTTTCTCTCTTCCGTCTGCTTGTAGTACTATTTAGGGTTTTAATTTATTTATTTTTGTAGGAAATGCTTATTCAGAAACTCAACTCTATTGATTCGTTACTCTAATATCAGGAGCTGAGAAATCGAAGAATAAGAAGAAAGCTGCTGTTTCTGAAGAATTAGAAGGCGGACAAGGTAAGATGAGCGGTGAGATGTTGTCTGAGACCAAAGCAAAGGAGCACAAGCAGCAATTACAGAGGCTTCAAGAAAAGGTCTCTACCTTTTTTCACATGTTTTTGGCAATGAATTATATATATACATATGTATGTATATTTGTGGTTGTGTATGTGAGTGTGTGGACAACCAATAGGTTATCGCACACCCTTACCCTGTTTCTTACCCGAGAGGTGATATCCCCATATTGGTATTATCCTCACTTGGATCAGTCTTGCTAAGAGCTATATTTGGTTGTGTTTGGATCAGGAAATTTGAAAATCTTTATCCTTTGTTTATTGCGCGTCCATGACTTTTTACTGAAGTGATTTTCTTTTCTGTTGCATTTGTCCATGAGAAATCCTTGCAACGAAATGAAGCATTAGAGATCTTGGATTAATCGTGAAATCAATTGGTGTCCATACATTATTAAGGGCGTGCAACTATGTGTCACCCCACATTGTACTATCCCCACATAGACGCGTCTTGTCGGACAATTTGAGAATCTTTAGGTATCTCGAATTGATGATGAAAGAAACTTGTTTCCTTACAAGATAGGCTGACGTACATAATATACCTAGGAAAGAGATCGTTGTGTCAATTGTGTCAGTGTTATTCTAAAGTATTTATGGGTGTTCTTATCAGTGTTATTAAAAGCCCTCTAGGCGCTCAAATAGGTGAGGCGAGGCGAGGCCCAAGCACTTTGTACGGGGACAGGCAGACGTTGTCACTAAGACACTACCTAGGCGAGGGCCTTTAGCTAAGGCACTAGTGTCTAAGGCGCTAAGGCTAAGGCCTCCCTCACATCATGCTTTATTTATTGTTGTTGTTGTTGTTGTTGTTCTTATACATTATCTTATCATCACCACTTAGTATTACTTAGAAAGGAAAATATACTAGTATACAATATGAAAAGACATTATTATATTTGAAAAGCGACGACCAATTTCCCATACCTATAATAAAAGCCTACACTTCAAAATGCACAAGAAAAAAAAAAAGAATTGAGTATATTATACAATTCTATTAGTACCTTGCATTATTAGGGTGAGAGCCTTAGGCTGGCGCCTAGCACCTCGGGCAATGAGGGATTTGACGCCTTACGAATGCCTAGAGCTTTTAACAATAGTTGTTCATATTCCCAATATGACAATAGAAGTGGTTTAGATTACCCTAAGGAAAATTCACGTAGCAACAATCATGTATTGAATTCGGTTAGATTTCTTAAGAAAAAGACATAGGCCCAGGATGTAATCACAAAGGTGTTCGTACAGTTTTATAAACATGATTTTCCACATGTATATCATAACTCAATACGAAATTCTTGTATGACATCATTATGTTGAACAGTTTTATACAAATTTTAGATAATACTAGCAAAAACGTGAAATGATTTGGAAAATGTTAGTTTGAAAGCTCTGGTAGCAACACAAATATATTAGTACAAGGACTACCTACCTTCAAGACACATCAAATAACCAATTCCGGTGGATTTCAAATCCTCTAGTACCAAAAGCCTCCCTTATTTCTTATTCGCTCCGTCCAACTTATTTTGTCCCACTTTTTATTTTGGATTGTCTAAAAATTTAGTCCACTGACAAAAAATAAATGTGCAAAAAATTGTAATTTTCCTAAACCACCCTTATTTATTGTGCTTTGTAGTTTGTACCGTTTTATATTTCTAATTTGTATATCATTTATTATTACTTATGCTAAGGGTATATATGGAAATACTTAACAATTAAAGTGGTTAGACTCATTTATTGTGTCGGTTATAAAAAGTTGATTTTTCCGTAGTAGACAAAATAAGTTAGACGGAAGGAGTATAATCAACCCAAAAGGATCCTTTATCCCGGCCTTTTGTTTTTTTAATTGTTGTAGCATAAAATTAAACTGCCATATCCTGGATGATTGTGTCAGTTTGATTCACTTAATTCAGTTAGACACAGGAAATTATGTTTTGCTTATTGTTCTATTGGCTGAATTGATGGAGTGCATTTGTGGAGAAGCTTCATTTTTGACAAAATTCATATGCTTGTCTAAGACATTCTTAAAATGGTTGCTGTGTATCTGTCAAAGGTTTACCAACATTCACTTTCTTCTAGAAAATTTTAATTCTATTTCTCTTTCTCGAACAGGATCCAGAGTTCTATCAATTCTTGCAAGAGCACGATAAAGAGCTTTTAGAGTTTGATGAGGAGGATATCGACGTGAGTTGGTAGCAGAATTCGTCTGAAATTCAAATTGTTTTTCCAAATATTTTGGTCATTTCAGTTTTGTTATGACTTCATACAGGAAGACGCTGGGACAGAAGTAGACGATGAAAATGATAAAATTCAAGGAGATGAAGATGGTTACGAAGATGACATGGCAGACATTGATTCTAACTTGGAAAAGGAAGATAAATCTTCTAAAAAAGTTATAACTACTGCAATGATTGACTCGTGGTGTAGTGCAATTCAAGAAAAAACAACTGTAGGAGCTGTGCGTTCTCTCATGAAAGCTTTTCGTACTGCTTGCCATTATGGAGATGATGATGGAGATGATTCGTCAACAAAATTCAGTATCATGTCTAGCAGCGTCTTCAATAAGATAATGTTATTTGTTTTGAGTGAAATGGATAGAATTTTCCGTGCGCTGTTTGACCTGCCATCCTCTGGAGGGAAGAAAGAAATAATTATAAAACTGATAGGCACAAAAAAATGGAAGAATTACAACCACCTGGTAAAATCATATTTCGGAAATGCTCTACACATCTTGAACCAAATGACTGATACAGAAATGATATCTTTCGCGTTGAAACGTCTGAAATCTTCATCAATATTCTTGGTTGCTTTTCCTAGTCTCTTAAGGAGGTATATTAAGGTATGTTTTGAACTGTGCCATATTCTCATTCACATGTAACTTTTCTCGCTTCTGATTTCAAGTGATTTGTTTTGGGGGCTTTGGTCATGGGCTTTGACTTGGAGAACTAACTTCTATAATTCAATTGCAAATCTGAAAAAGTGTCAAGATAGTAAATCGAATTTTCTTTCATTGTGTATGAATACTCTTAAAACCATAAGTGCAACACATTGAAGAAGAAATGGTTCCTTTTTTATTATTATTGAAATCCTGCTTTGAATTGTTATCTAAGAAATCGCTCTTTCGAATTTTCAGGTTGTTATTCATTTTTGGGGTACAGGAGGAGATGCACTACCTGTTGTTTCCTTTTTATTCATAAGAGACCTCTGCGTTCGAGTTGGTTCCGATTGTTTAGATGAATGCTTCAAAGGAATGTACAAAGCTTACGTTATGAACTGCCAAAATGTAAATGCAACTAAGTTACAGCATATTCAGTTTCTTTGTAATTGTGTGATTGAACTTCTTGGGGTGGACCTTCCTGCTGCATATCAGCATGCGTTCAGTTTTATACGTCAACTGGCAATGGTTCTGCAGGATGCTCTTTCCATGAAAACAGACAAAGCACCATCTACATCTAATGTTAAAAAAGGAAAAACACAATCTTCAATGAAACGAAAGGTATTATTTCTTGGCTTCAACTTAGGTTTATGTAATTGGGACAATATTCTTTTTTATAATGTAATGAACAGCTTTCTGGTGAAGAGGGAACAATGTGTTATCAGCCTTGGTCCAGAAAGAGACACCATTGCCATAGTTTCTGAACCAATTAAATTCAGTTCCCTCCTAGTGGGTCCAGTGTTAATGCTATACTGCCTGTTGTGAGGTTTTATTTCGCTTGACCAATTAGCAAAGTTTTTTGTTCACTGGGTATACAAATTTAGCCCATAGTTTCATCATTGAAAATGGTTTCCCTCCAAAAGTAGAAAGAGTTAGATGCCCAGTTGTTCAATTCTAATTCTTTTTCTTAATACTTTTTATCTTTTATTTATTTTCCCTCCTCTCCATCGAGATAGAGGAACCATGGTTAAGTTCAGCTATATGGCTCTATGGCTTCCTTGTCATTTGGCTTGCACACTTCTTTCCAGTTGACCTGATGGACCCTCTCATTCCCTATGGTTAATTATAAGATCTGTTGATAGATTGTGGGAATCATTTATCGACTTGAGTTTTCAGTAATCCAGTCTCTTGGATTGTTTGCCATGATTGCTCTTTTCTCACTAAGTAAATGTTGACTTGCTGTTTTTCAGGAAGTATTTCGAAAGGTTTATAACTGGAAGTTCATAAATTGCCTTGAACTTTGGACTGGAGCTATCTGTGCATACAGCTCAGAAGCAGATCTTAGACCTCTAGCCTATCCGTTGACTCAAATTATTTCTGGCTTATCTCGACTAGTGCCAACTGCTCGATATTTTCCCCTTAGACTGCGCTGCGTTAGAATGCTCACTCGACTAGCTGAATCCACTGGTACATTTATACCTGTTTCTCTACTGCTTTTAGACATGCTTGAGATGAAAGAGTTGAATAGACCCCCTACTGGAGGCGTTGGCAAAGCTGAGGATTTGCGTGCAACATTAAAGGTAATATTTAGAAGCATTCTGTCTCTCTCTCTCTCTCTCTCTCTCTCTCTATGTCCATCTGCTTCTCCCTATATCTCTCTGTGCCAATTGGCTGATCCCAATATTGGGGCTACCTGATTGCAGGTAAGTAAATCTACTTTGAAGACGAAAGCATTTCAGGAAGCATGTGTCCTTTCTGTAGTGGACGAGCTTGCTGAACATTTAGCTATCTGGAGTTATTCTGTTGCTTTCCATGAGTTGTCTTTTATTCCTTCTGTTCGATTGCGTGACTTTTGTAAATCGACAAAAGTTGAGCGGTTTCGTCATGAAGTGAGGCAGCTCATTCGTCAGGTATTGCTAAGATAAACATTTTTTGAACTGCTTTTACGCATACATAGACCATTAACTTCTGTACTGAAGAAGGAAGAAGAGGAGGATGAGATGTAGAGGAGGAGAGGGAGAACATTAGATTTATATATTTTTTTCATATTTTAAGCCTTCACTATTGATTGTTGTACTCACCCATGAAATTAATTTTTATCAGTTCTGAACTTCTGAACTTCCACATCAGCTCATACGGTGGTTGCCATCTCCTTGCACTTCCATATGGGAGGTCGAGGGTTCAAGCCCTGCTGCTTGCGATGGGATCTTGCTTGTCATATTTTTTTATCAGCTCTGAAGCTTATGAGTACTACTTATGTTGTGCTGCTGCTGTTACAGATTGAAGCTAATGCAGAGTTCACAAATCAGAAACGCGCATCAACGTCATTTCTACCAAATGATCCTGCAGTAGAATTTTTTCTCGAGGTCTAATCAATTTGGCATTTGCAATTGTCTTCTAAAGACTTTTTAATTTCCCTTCTTGACTAACATGTATTTGATTATTCGTCTTACTTGTTTTACTTTGACATCAACTGGAATAACTGTTTATGGAGCTTGACCGGCTGACATACGTGTTCTCTATTTAGGTTCAATATATATACATTTGGCCAATAATTAGAAAAATGCAGTGTTTCTTTTTGAGGATAGAATTAGACAAATAATTTAGGATATACATACTGAGGTGTATATACTTTCTTTTTCCTTTCAGTTCTTGCTTTTTGGCCACCGCATTTTCCTCATGAAACAAAGAATAGATTTTGCTTCGATAGTCGCTTATTTATGTCAAATAAGTGCTTCAAAATAACCATGATTATTTATTGTTAGGATGAGAAGAAGTCAGGAGCTAGCCCTCTGTCAAAATATGTTGTAACACTACGCCAAAGAGCAAAGCAAAGAACTGAATTGCTGACGGGATCTAGGTTCTATCTATGTCCAGTTCTCATTGTATTCATCTTGTCCCTGTTTATTTTCTTACCTAACAATGGTCATGCACTCTCCAGTGTTCTTGTGGGTGAAAACTCATCTGCATTTGGAGGCAAAAGATCAGAAAATGATGAAGACGACGATGCAGATGATAAAGATAGTGCTGCTGTGTTTGCCAACTCCTCCTGGTTACCTGATAAAAAGTCCAAGTACGGTTACCAAATTATCCTTTTCCATTTATGCTTCTTTGCTTTATTTTGGACAGCTTTTTCCCCAGCTTTTAGCTTTTCATATTATTTGCCCGATAAAAGGTTTTGGCTTATTATAAGGCGTGCAACCGTATGAACTGACTTCTAAGCTGCAAGAAAACTAGCCCGTAATCTATTTTTGACTTTTAAAATTGTTAATCTTATTTACTATGGTTAGGACCAAGGTTCCTGTGGAGGAGAAAACAAAGAAAAAGAAAAAGAGACGGAATGATGATCGCAATGTGGCAGCAGTGGATGAAGATATTGTTGAGGATTTGATTCTTAGCTCAGATGAAGATGGTGATGAAGACGAAAATGAAGATAAAGATGGTGATGGAGATGAAAATGAACGTGAAGATTTCCCCTCCCCAAGGGCAAACAGCAGTGGTAAGTCAGCGCCAAAGAAACATCACGGCAAGAAACGCAAACAATCTGAAATTTTGTCAAAAAAGAAAGCTCATTTTTGATCGACGAAGTCAAAAAAGAGGAGGAAAGCAGATTGATGTATTATTTGCTGAGCCACAATTGCTTTTGAGCTTTCCTCGACCTTGCTCCGTCAGAAGCTGAATGCTACATATATATTTTTTTAAGCTTCAACATTTGGCTGTAATTTGTTGCGGGGAAATGATAATGGTAGACTACCGGCCTAGCATTTGGATAAATAGTTGTTGAGTTACTATTTGAAATGCCATGCATGATAGTTAATTTCAAAATTAAAAAATTTCCTCCAACCCCATCTGTTTCCTGCTAGTTCCTTTAGGGCTCTCCCATTTGGTAAACACAGGTTAGCTTCTTGATAAATTTTTTGGCTTCTGTTGACAAAACTCTAAAAACTATAATAAATGTTCAAGGTTATGTTGAATGATACAAGAGTTGATGTTTGAGAAAGTTCATAAGACTCCCAGAAATGTGTAGCATACCTTTCCTCCCCTCATATTTACAATTGACATCTTAGGATTACTAGCACAGATGTATCATCCCTAAATTTATACATTACCAACGTAATCAATGTTCTACCGAAAATCATATCCTCTTCGAGGGCATGCTAGTTGTGAAACAAGTTGATCAAGCATGGTTTATATCCTAGCTCAGTTCAATTGCCATACGAGCTCCAAAACCAAGTCATAATTAGGCTAAGAAATAATGAATCCAATCTCTAAGTACAAAAATATCAAGTTCAGCAAAGCCTTCCGCAACACAAAATGAAAATTGCTCAAAACCACCAGCTTTGCTCATTGCAAAACACAGGCTCGAGCCGTGCTCTCATCAAACAGCTAATGAAATGCCTTTTTTGTTTACACCCCTGTTCATGAAGAAGTGCACACCATATGACCCTGCAATGTCAGAAAAAAACTAGGAACACACAGAGACATTACTTTATATCAAAGAAAATGAGGCCTCATAACTTAACTGCATCTTATGTTTGCTCTCTTTTAATGTAACAACGCTAGAATAACAAACAAACAAACTAGAAAAGCCATAACGAGAGTGTCCTAGAGTAAACAAGAACAAAGGCAGCAAATCAATTAGTCAAAAAACTTTCACATTCACATTCCTCCCTTGCGCAGCTCTTCAGCTCCATGAGCGAAGTGGCACCTGTCACCAAAGGTACAAGACCCTTTCGAAAAATTCTCGCACAGCCTCGTCTTGAAGTGACTCGGAC
>MKEJ01022961.1:0-12731 GCA_001753735.1 Embelia ribes | reverse complement strand
ATACATATATGTATAAACCTCGAAAGTAGTATTCAACTACGGTAATATGCCTCACATACTCCGAATGCTACGAACGCTACGTATACCACAAGTGCATCTCAAATGCCAGGAATGCACCAGAAATATATATATATATATATATATATAGACACACACACACACATGTTATATGATTTCGATTCTACATATTTCTACTCTTTCTCGAAGTCATTTCCTACATGAAAATGATACTACATGCTCGAAAACTAAAACATGTCAAACATGTAAATATACGAATAAAGATTCTGAAATGTATTGAGGTTATGAATCTGCCCATACCTTATAGGCCTCCCAAAAGCGTATAAATGCCCCTTCTACAAATTCTCAACACGTCTTGTTTAGTAGTACCCGAATGCCACTTCTTATACATCTGAAATTTCCTAGCTATGCCACTCGAGTGACCCGGATCCTATACACAAAAATGGTCTACACAGCATAAGAAAAATATTTCCTAATTTTATTTTGCTAAACACTATTGGCATGAAAATCAAGGTATCATCCATAAGAAAACGAGACGGAATAAATTATGCCAATATATAGAGATTGTAATGGCGAGTAGAAAAGGTCCATACCTTGAGGCCAAACAACGAACGAAACTAGATGAAATTACCCCCGAAGTCTCCAAAGTTCTACTCCTAAAACGAGCTATCTACGGGTCTCGGATCATATAGAGCCTATATATAAAAATGATCCACGAGACATAAAGAAATCATTTTTCAACTTTATTTTAACATTACAACTCAATATACATCCCTAGAAAAAATCAACTAGAAAACGAAAAGGAAATACTTGCGTCAAAATGACCCTTGTATAGCGTAGACTTCGAATATCAAGTTATTTTCCGCATCTGAGGCCCGAGGTAGGTAATACCGAGCCCCTCTTTCTCTTTTCTCTCTTCTCCTATTTTTGTTTTTGGTAAAATGAAGAAGAAGTGTTTGGTCAACACTTTATGATCAGTTGCGAGCAGTTGGATTTATCGATTTGCACTTAGATCGATTGGTTTTGGCTTTTGGATCGATCCAACTTCAATTGGATCGATCGAAGCTACTGGAATTTTGGGTGTCTACAACTTAGCCGAAAACTTTTAAAAACACCTGTAATTCCTCATAAATTCTAATAAGAGTGTTTAATAACTTTCAGAATTGTGTTTGTATGTATAAATCCCTTTGTACGCTTCACATTTTCCGACAAACTCCGACACGTACTCCCGACATCACATTCGTATCTCCGATAAAGAACATCATGATAAAGAAAAAATAATAATTTTATGACTTATGTAATAATATCATTAAAGTGAAAAATTTACCCCCAAAGTTTCTAAGATGTTACATCCTTCCTTCCTTAGAAAATTTTGTTCCCAAAATTAGAAATCACTTCGATGGAATACCAATACAATGGTATGATAAGAACCAACATCGAAATTATTGAATCTCCAAACTTTGAAATAATATGACTCCAAAATCAGTAAATCCACGAAACGATGATAGTATGATAATTTGTTCAAGGTTCCGCAAGAAGATACAATTCCTTAAATCTATGAATGTTGCGCAATACTCAATGGGTTTCATAACTATCTCCCGACTGATCTCACCACAGATGATATAAGACAAGTATTTCACATCCCCTTGTTGATCAGATAGAGTAGCAATCCATGTTAATGAGTCAAGCGAAACGATACTCCAAACGAAACAATGAGGATATTATATCTCTGACTTGTTAGTCAAAGATAAATTAAATAGAATGGCTTCGCCATAATACATATAAAGAATAAGAAATCTCTGATACATCTTACAACGTAGATAATACTGAAAAGTATCTCCAATCATATCTTCGAACTTCTCAAATATCGAACTCCACGATAGATACATGATACACCATATGCTATATTATGAATATATGTGTGTGTGTGTGTGTGTGAGTGAGTGCGTATTGTGTGTATCAGGGCAGACTTTAATTTTTTATTTTTATTTTCGGAAAATTGATTTTAGAATGCTGTAATTAGGCTAATTTAATTCTGGAGACTAAAATTTCGGTGCTAATTTGTTTAAAGCTTCAAGTTTTGGCTTTCCCCTTGTTTGATTATTTCAATTTCGTTGTTTTGCTCGTGAAAAAAATTGTCTCTTGTAGGGTTTAATAATTTATTTAACCCCTTATTGATTAATGTATGGCTAATTGGCTATGATACTTTTGTTACCATGAGCATCTATGAGAGAATCAGTGTTAATAAGCTTGTTTGGTTGCAGCTTTTAATCAAATAAGTCAATTTATTTTCAAAGTTTCAAGTGTTTGATTATTGACCTGAGTTTTTTTGTGTTTTTTTTTTTTGGTTACTATTTTGGCATTAAAAGCTACAAATTTAAGCTGGATTGTGTCTTGTCTTTTTTCTAATATGGAAAGTCTAGATTTTTGTCTTAAAAACTGTAACCAAACAAACCCATATCCCTTTTGCTGTAACATGGCTTCTTATGCGTGTTGGTTAACGTGTGTTGAGTAATGTTTGAAAAATTAGTGTTTTGCTGTAGGGGTGTTTAACCCCTTATTGAGATACTTATATATACCAATGATATTTTGCAATGGTCGGATTTAGTGTGGAGGACTTTCAGAAGGAAATTGTGATGTTAGCATTGAGATCTTTTAAGCTTTAGTGTCATCCTTCATGTAATTTTTGTTACTCTCGCTCTGTTGTGATAAACGCATGTTCGGCACGTTTTCGTACTTGTTCTAAATGGATGAACAAGCAGATTAACTCTGGTGACAGAGATTTACCTCCACACACTGACTGGTGTAATTCATCATTCTTGTCTATAACAGTTCAATCAAAATGAAGTGGATAAAAGGTTCCCATTTGCTCCGTGGCTCAAATTGTGGCAGGTCATCGATATCTTTTCTGAACAAGCAACCAAATGGTATGTATGATGGCGAAAAGGTTGCATTCCTTGGGTTGCAACGAAGGGTTTGTACATCTGTAATGTCAAATCCACAACTCTATTGGAGTTCTAAAAATGTAGATTATGGAGAAACATTAATCTTGGCAAGAAGTATGTTAGGGAAATTTGAACATTCACGTTTTGTTGATGGAGATTTTTGTGGACACAAAAGGCATGCAATGATTGCATGTCGTTGGTTTGGACAGAACAAAGAAAATGATCCAGGGTTAGATAGAGATTTTCTAGTACAGCTATGGGCAGCTGATAAGAAGATGCAAAGACAGAGAGAGAAAAGTAGGCGTAAAGTTTCAAAATTTGTAAATGGTGACACAGTTTACTGGAACCAATCATCTATTAAACATTCATTAGAGAGATATTACTCGGGATCATCTGTCACAGAGGAAAACTCCCATGAGCCAATGAAACCAGTGCTGAAGCAACCACCTCTTAGCCAGTCAGCTACAGTTGTACTGGAAGCAGCATCCCCCGAGGAGGTGATATTATGTAGCTTATGTGTATATTTTGTTCATTATCTGTGCATTCCCATTCCAGAAGAATGGTTATGTTGGATATTTCGTTTTACGTGTTCTTCTCTCATCGTAAGTTGAATAAAGAAAATTTCTTTTTTGAAGGTTCGTGTTGCACCTCTTGTTGCAAGGTCCAATTTGCTGATTACTAGGGATATAGAATGGGCAAATCTTATGTTGGGCTTTGAGCAGGTAATTCTCTTCATGTTCTCTAAAGCTGCTTTTTTCTTCTCATGTTATTTACACGTGGTGAATGATTTATATACAATTTTAAGGTGGTCGATATAAATGCTTGCTGGGAAAATGTCGGAAATTTATATGTTATTTTTGGGTGATTGGGGTAACAAATAAATTGATTTACTGAAGTTTGGAATTTCTCTTTCATTGTTGCATAGCAAGAAGGGAAATAAAGAAGAAATGGAATTTCTGTTTTAAAACTTTATTTGGTATGTTAACTAAAAATACCTTTTTTTTAAAGAAAATTTGGTCTTGTTATCTGTTGTTGCCTTCCACATTTGTGAATTGTTTATTTTCAGGTTCATAGAATGGTATAGAAAGTCAACTTGAATTTTGATGTAAACTTGTCGCTAAAAATCATGGTTTTCTCCAAATATTCAGCTTGGCTCCTTGTCATTTTAAAATCGTGCTGCCCACCTCTCTTTTCCATCTGCCTTCCTTTTCGTTGGCAATTGGTTGGTTTGTCTTGGATTATTTGTTTTTCTTGTTGAACGATGAATCTGACGTTTATAAGATCGTGTGTTTTAGATTTTATCAAAAATATTTTCTTTTATCAATTCCAAAGTGACGTCGTTCAGGCAATATTGAGAAGGCACTTACCTGGCCAACCCACAACCAAAGGCCAACCCACAACCAAGAATTCTACTTGAACTGCATTTTGGAACTTGTATTGTAGTTATCATTTCCTCTATTGTTATTCAAATATCACGATTTGCATATTAGCTCTCTCCTCACCCTTGATTCCCTTCATCATATTTTCCTTCACATCGTGTTTCAGTCTTCGTCAATGAACTTATTTCTTGAAATGCAGGAAAATCGGTATGCAATAGTAGATGTTTGCCACCCTCAATCGGTATGCATACTTTCTCATTCTTTCAAACATCACGATCTTTGATGTGTTACTGAAAAACCTGAAAGTTCCGACTGTTTTATGGTTTCAGCCCGTGGGTTTTATTCGAGAGCAAAGTAATTTGATTGCCAGACAGGTATTTGGTGCCTTCTTTACACGCTCTTATTTTTTTTTTTTTCATTTGGTCATGATTTTTTTGTACAAGCATTTAGATTACCGTGACTCAATATTTGTTGTCTTATTTTTATGTTTGAAAGACCCCGCAATGCGGGAAGCCTATTATGCTTTCCATATATATTTTTAAGTTTGGAAAAGCCAATCCGTTTAAAACAAAAAAACTCTTATGTATAGATTTTTAAATCCCATGTGATAGTTCCTGGCCGGTGGCCACCTTCCAAAAGAGAAAGAAAGAATAAAAAACTATCTAACCTGTGATGGCCTCTCTGGTCCGCTTTTTTAACAGTAAGGTCACATAACTACAAGGCTTATAGAAATTTGTATGATATATTTTAGGCACCTAACTTGTTTAACTAGCAAACCAATTGAAATATAAGATGTACCACTCTTTAGCTGTGGAACCTATAGCTGGGACACAGTACCGCTCTTTAATATTGACATCTGTAGCTGGAACACGAGCATATAATTCTCTAGGTTAGCAACCTTTGAATATATGCATTTTTGGATTTCTGGTTAGCCTTTAGATTGCAGAAGGTAATTATAGTTGAAGAATATATACTGTATTTCAATGCATTATGTATAGTCACTTTTGCTTAATGTCTGTATCTTGTTTTTCAGTTGCTTCGTCTAAGGCGTCCTTTCGTGGCCTACATAAATGATGCCATGGGTAATGAGTTGTTTAGGGTGAGAAATTAAGAATTTTCTTACTATGCACCTTGCTTTTACGTTTCTGTTGCATAGGCTTTACCGATTCCTTTTGCTTAGGTCCAAAGGCCATTTTGGTGGATAAACAGCTCAATTTATGCAGAGGTAGATGGTAAGGTATGCCTAATTGCCAAGTTGAAATTTAGGTGGTACAACTCGCTCTTTTTGGTCGTTCCTTATTTCAATTATATGCAAAAAATCCTTGGTGAATGAAATGGGTGAATGTTTCTAATGTTCTTTTACCCGTTTCTAGGAGGTTGGTGTTGTTCACAAAAGATGGCATCTATGGAAGAGGGTCTATGATTTGTATTTGGGGTAAAACGGCCTTCCCATTAGTTTGGCACGTCTTTTTTCTTTTTTTTTTTTGTCGTTTTGAGTTCTTTGACTTCTCCCAAAGTTATTGGGTAGTCTTTTCAAATAACATGCCCAAGGCAATATTTTGATTTGATTACTTTGTTCTGTGCACATGTTGAATGGCTAACACATCTTATATTCTTGTGCCACTTGCTTGTAGGAATAAGCAGTTTGCTGTGGTCGAGAACCCTGGCTTTTGGAACTGGACATTTACTTTGAAGGACATTGATGGCCAAGTGCTGGCCCAGATAGATCGCGACTGGAGAGGTTTTGGTTTTGAGGTTGTCTCTTTACTGAAATGTGATTTCATCTTTGTTTTACAAAAATTACAATGCACACGCCAATTATTTTTTTATTTTTGATGGTCATCTTGTTCGTCAATGCTGAACCTTTGAACTATTTTATAGATTTTTACAGACGCCGGTCAGTATGTCATTCGATTTGGAAATTCTGGCTCTTATGCTGACAGTAGTTCTGCTGGAGTGGTAAATTACTTGTCTCTCTCTCCCCTCGCTCTTCTCTCTGGCTGAAAAGGGAACAAAACAAACTCCGGAAATAAAAAATACCAAAATCTATGTATATGCACCATTAGCTATTTCAGCTATAGTGTTTGAATCTTCATTTTGAAGCAGCATTTGCCAAATGTTATTAGCAACATTAGGAACATTGGCTTCCTTGTTCAAAATTGTATTTTATTTCTCTACCATTGCTTTTTATTAATCAAGACACTTTTTCTCAATTGTTTATTATGCAATTCAACCTTTAACCCTATAGGTTGAAGAGCTGGAAGTAGCTCGTCCTTTAACTCTGGCTGAGAGGGCAGTGGCTGTTGCACTTGCTGTGTCACTGGATAATGACTATTTCTCCAGGCATGGAGGCTGGTAAGCTACTTTGTCATCATTTCTGCCTTTCTTTTGCCGGTACTTTTAAGTCGGGTTTCCTCATTTGACATCGCTTGGCAACTTAGAGTTGCAGATGCGAGGTGATAGCCTGAAGCTAAGCTCTATGTTTTCCGTTTAAGTAATTCTATATAACCATTAAATTCTTAATGAATTCTCATGTTTGCCTGCATTTTTTGGCTAGAAAGTACTCGTGATACTATGTTGGAATTTTCAAAATGCCAAATGGCATCCCATTTTTATTATTTTCTGTTATTTACTATAATTGCACGCCTCCGTTGCGTCTTGTGGGTCATGAGTTTATCTCATTGGAAACAAACTCCCTGTTTCCAGGGGTAAAGTTGAGTACATCAGACCTTATTACACCCTGCAATGCGAGAGTTTTGTGTATTAGGCCGTTTATATATATATATTGTCATTGCTGAGAAAGGTCCCGTTATTAGAATGGTTTATGAAGAAAGAAAGGAACTTCGATGAGTACTAACTCATTTGATTTGTCTCGGCAGGGGAATTCCTTTTGTTGCTGTAGGAGAATAAAGATTTTTGATCGCCATGCTGATATCTGTCATTTGGCCATTGCAAAATCTCAAACCATGCGTTGTTGTATAGTTTCGGGTTTTCTCTTGTAACCTGTCTTGTTTGTTTTTATCTTTAAGATACTTGCATTAATTTTTGCAATAGAAAGTTTGGTTTTTTCAGGGACAAAATTAACATGAATAGCCAAGGTTGTTGATGGCTACTCGACATGTAAACCACAACGTTCGGGAATTATTTATTTATGCTTGTGCCATTGAAAATCACTCTTACAATGATTTCTTCCAGTATATTGACGGACGCCTATGTTGTACACAATTACGTAATTTATGAATGAGAAGCGATGTTGCTTGTGAGGCATAGTGTCATACTGAGATATTTTTTTTTTATGATGGCATAATTTCTCTAAAAAGGCCTATTGGTTGTAAATGACAGCTCGATAAACTTTATTAAGTTTGGTGTCCATATGATTTGATGTTGGCTGCTATCACGAGCTTGCTTAAAGTTGGGGGCTCACAAAGAGTAAGCCGCAATCATGAGCTTAGCTCTTTGTGAACAAGCTCGTTAAGCTTACTTAAAGTTCGATTTTGGCTTGTTCATTTATAAAAGGACTGAGCCACAAGTGAGACTTGCTACTTAAAAGAGCTGAGCTTTAACGTTCCCTAGCTAGGGCCTACAGGAGTGGAGCTCATCTAGTTTTTTTGTATCTTTACTCTTCAAGTATCAAAATATATTTACGTTCATTAGAAATAAAAGATATCACAAAAATAGCATCCGGGCAAATAAAACATTTTTAACTTGTAAATGAAGTTGTCAAAAGAACAAAACTAAGTTTCGAATTTTATCACAAACAAAATGATTAGGAAGTTAAGTTTTGAAATACTTTGAATCACAGGCCACAACCCCAGCATGTCCACAAGTAGTATTATAAGTTTGACGAACATGTGAGAAGATGATATTGTCCCTCACTCTTTTGGATATTCTTTTTTAATTTCCGAAGCTGTTATTTTTGTGAGTTGAAATAATATCATGTTAAAAATAAACTTGATTTGAATAAGTATTTTGGAACTAACTTTTTATAGTAGAGTTGGGTTCATGTTTATTCTACAAACTAAAATGAGCTAGAAAGTAATGCTATAATGTATGACCCAAAACAATTAGAACTTCTCTCTAAAAGTTAGATATTTATTAGACAAGATGAGAATGATTTTGGAATTGGAGATATTTCTAAAAATATTTTTGAAAATAATATACATGGAAAAATGTTTAGATATTTTTAATAGAGTGTTTTAGAGAATTTTAGATAGTTAATATTAACTCTCGAATGTAATAAATCTTCACCATTTATTGTGGAAGTGAAAGAGTATAAATAGGTGAGTTTACAATGACTTGAAAATCATTATTTACTCTCTCTTAAGAAAATAATTTTCCCTGTACACCAATATATTTATAATTTTTTTTAATTGTTTTTTACATTCATATATATACATGCAGACAATTTATTTAGAAAGTTGAAAAATGGTAAATTTCTATTCTAGAAGCCAAATTTAGAAAGCTAATAAGAAATGCAAAGGGCATTCACAAACATTTACCATTTTATTTTTAAATTTCACTTTTTAAAAAGTATTTCTCATACAAAATAGAAATGGATCACACCAGACTTTTTAAAAATCATTTCTACATATTGAAAATATTAATATACAAAATAATAAATTCTAAAAAATCAATGTTTTGCAGTATTTTATTATATCATTTTTAAAAATAAAAATACTTATGTGGAGATTACTCTCCTAAATTTCCCAAATACTTATGGTGTGAATGCTCTTAAATTGAGCATCTTTTTTTCACCTCAAAGTTCAGCGCGTGTACGTGAATTACAATCGCGTACCTTTAATTCAATGAGCACAAACGTCATCTAGCCTTCACAAAAATAGGCCCGTGGGACCCAGCAAAATTCGGCCCCCTTGTGCAGCAAATAAGAGAGAGAGAGAGAGAGAGAGAAAGAGAGAGAGAAGTGGTATCTGATGACATAATCAGCTTTGCAACTGTTACATTTCTCGACGTTCGATGACTGACACGTGGCTCCTGATTCTGGCTTTTCCTCCGGGCATGGAGGCTGTGACCTGGGAACCTCGTCAAGGAGAAAGAAGAATAATAATAAATAAATAAAAAAAAGAAACCAAAGCTTTAGTTAAACTCTTAGAGATAATAATAATAATAATATAATAGTAATGATAATATGAAGAAGAAAATAACTTAGTGAAAGGAATATTTTTAAGATTCAGAAACTCGTTTTGATTCTTTGAAACTCAAAATGAAACTCCTAATAAGTTTTATTATTTCCAGAAAACACGAAAACAGAAGAAATAAAATACTTTTAAGCACATTTAAATATAAATATCATCGTAAAATTACTACCATTACTTTGATTAAAATATTTAACTATTTTTGTAAATAATTTATTTTCTTATAACACTTTCCTCATTTTGGTCATATTATTATTATTATTAATTTGATACCTCAAGCTAAATTTGCCATATCAAACCTTAGGTGGCAGATTTCAGCTACAGCTACAGCTACGAGGTGCCGTTCGAACAACATACTAGTTTGAATGGTAGCTACTATATGAAAATATTATAATTTATAAACGAGGGAAATAATAATAAAAAAATAATTTAAATAGAAATATTAAATTAATAACAACCCTTAGGTTGTTATACTCTCCCCTCCTACAAGAATTTCCTTCCTTGAAAATTGTTACCTGCGAGTTTAAGAAGTTACCCAATTTAGCTGTGAACAACTCTAGTTATCGACTGCTTATATTCGTTTCTCGTTCCCAAGTTTCTTTTTCGACCCCTTGTCGACTCCACAATACTCACACTAGGGGAATCACTTTCCCTCGCAATGCCTTTCTCGTCGCATCAATATTCCTATGGTCGTACCTTGAACGACACCTTCTTATCGACAGTCACCTTAGGAAGTCCCAATATATGTGATGGATCCAGATGATATTTCCACAACATTGATACATGAAATACTAGATGCACGTTTACCAACTGTGGTGGCAATACTAACCGATATGCCACTTCCCCAACTCACTCAAGTATCTAAAATGGTCCAATATATCTCTAAGCCATCCTTCTGACTTTGACAAATAGAATTAGTCCCTTTCGCGGGGACACTTTTAGGAATACATAATCCCCCATATCGAAAGCAAGTAGTCTCCGTCTACGATCCGCTTAACTCTTCTGCCGACTTTTGGCTGTCTCTAGCTTCTACTTTATTAGCTTGACCTTCTCGTTAGTCTGCTGTATAATGTCAGATCCAATCAATGTCGCTTCTCCATAGTTACACCAACACACTAGCGATTGACATGGTCGTCCATATAACACCTCGTATGGTGCCATCCCAATACTTGTGTGATAGCTGTTGTTGGACGCGAACTATAGTAATGGTAGATTCTCATTCCAACTACCACCAAAATCCAATATGCACGCTTATAACATATCCTCAACGGTCTGAATGATGTGCTCAGACTGCCCGTCAGTTTGCAGATGATTAGCTATACTTATTGCTATCCAAGTCCCCATTGCTTTCTGAAGACTCTCCCAGAATCTCGAGGTAAACAATGAATCTCGATAAGACACTATCGATAACGGGGTACTATATAACCATATTATCTCATCTATATACATTCGAGCCAACCATTCTATCCCATATAGTCTGTTTATGGCTAGGAAGTGTGCCAACTTCGTAAGTCGGACAACTAACACCCAAATCATATCCTTCTTCCTCCGTGGAGTAGGCACTACCTCAATGAAATTCATCATAATGTGCTCCCACTTCCACTGCGGAATCTCAAATGGCTGTAACATTCCCGTATGCTATTAGTGTTCAGCCTTCACCTATTGGCACGTTATACACTTAGCGACGTACGTTGCTATATCACATCACATCTTTGGCCACCAGAACTGGCGTCGCAAATCTTGGTACATTTTATCCCCTTTAGGATGTACAACAAAACTCAAAGTATGCTCATCTTGAAGAACATCTTCTCTGATGATCCTCGGCACATACAATCGGTTCCCATAATACAACTCATCTTCAGTCCCAATGGCCATACTAATGACTTCCCTTTCCAAGCACGTTGGATAAATATCTGTGTGTATGTACTTCCTCATTGTGCATCAAGTATGTGCTCTACTAAGATCAAATGATTCCTATAGTACATAACCAAGTCGATCTTCTCTCTTTATGAACTCCAACCCAAATTCGCTAAGAATCTGCAACACATTCCACTCCTTGAACTATAGATAGGCTAGCATATAATGAGTCTTCCGACTAAAAACATTAGCGATCACATTTACCTTCCCTAGATGATACTGCAAGTAAAAGTCGTACTGATCCAGGTGCTCCATCCAGCGACACTGGCTCATGTTCAGATCACACTGTGTAAAGATATCTTTCAGACTCTTGTGGTCTGAATATACCTTGAATCTCTCACCATATAGATAATACCTCAAAATCTTCAATGTAAACACAACTGCAACTAACTCCAAGTTGTGCGTCGGATAATTCTTCTCGTGATTCTTTAGTTGGCACGGCACATAAGCAACCATCTTCTCTCGCTGCATAAGCACACATCTTAGTCCCTTTCGGAATACATCAAAATATACCATATACCCGATTTGTCGTTTGGGTATTACTAACACTAGAGCAATCGTTAGACACCACTTTAACCTCTAGAATGCCTTATCGCACGATGCTATCCACTAATATCTGACCCCCTTCCAGGTCAAAGGTGTCAATGGCAACGCTATACGTAAAAAGTCATGTACAAACCTACAGTAGTAACCAACTGGTCCTAGAAAACTTCGTATCTTGAATACATTCCTCGGCCTTTCCAAGGCCTCTACTGCTTCTATCTTTATAAGATCCATTGATATTCCCTCGGTGGAAACTATATGTCAAAGGAACCATACTCATGTTAGCCAAAACTAGCAGTTGGAGAACTTCGCATACAAACGATGTTCTCGAAGTGTCTATAACACAATCCGCAAATGCTTGTCATGCTCCTCTCTTGAAGCTGAGTATACCAGTATATCATCAATGAATACAATCATAAATCGATTAAGGTACGGCCAAAATACCTGATTCATCAGATCCGTAAACACAACCGGCGCATTCGTCAACCTAAATGGATTTACCAAAAACTCATAGTTTCCATTTTGTGTATGAAATGCCATCTTTAGTGTATCAGACTCCCGTACTCGCAACTGATGATATCTTGATCTCAAATCTATCTTCGAATAATAGCTAGGCCCTCTTAGTTGATCAAATAGATCATTTATTATGGGTAACGGGTACTTATTCTTGATGGTAATTCGATTTATCCGTATGTAATCAATATACATACACAATGACCTATCTTTCTTCTATACAAACAACACAGGCGCAACTTACGAAGATGTGCTAGGACAAA
>MKEJ01022960.1:0-10959 GCA_001753735.1 Embelia ribes | reverse complement strand
AAAATGAAATTAATTAACGTTATTGCACTTGGAGTAAAAAGGTCAAGCAAAAAATATAAGAACAAATAGTTATTTGTTTTCAATTTAAAATATTTAATTTGAGAGGGATGGGGGTATTTCGTAGAGGTAATTACGCAAGTAGTATATATTATATTTTATAAACAAAATAAAATAATAGAAAGAGAGGATAGATTGACGTGTAGATTTCTTTCGACGTAAACTTCTTACTCAAGTAATTAATAATAGCATTTTTATACGATTGTATGAGAGAAGACTTATTTTAATGTTTAGTCTTAAATTAATAAATCAGTACTTTTGTACATCATTGTAATATATTATAAAATTTAAATCATAATTGTGATTATTATTTATAATGAGTATGATAATATCATTTCATTATAAATCATAATTACATATCAACATAGTATATATATATATGTACCATACAAATTAATAAGCATTGGGGTATATGTTTTCTATTTCTAGCGATTAATCTCCTCGAATATTGCGTTGGAGTTGATTAACTAGGAGATTAGGCCTTATCCACTTTGTTCTCTTGCCTAATTTTTTAATTGATAATATATAATGTTTCTTTCGTACTTGCTTGAGCATATCCAGCATCGTCAATATTTTATAATATAATGAAATCTTTACAAGCAAATATAATGTATTTGTAACTAGAGACGTAACAGATATGTACCATATATATGATGGGCTCCTAAGCACCAAGTTACTATATAAATGTATAATACAACACTTTACCTAACATTTGTCCCGTCAAATTTTTTTATTTCAACTAAAATTCCTCGTCCTCAAAAAGCTTGATTTTAGCAAACTTAATCATGTGTGAGTCATATGTAAGTATTATTGTATTCGTATCAGTATATAATTGAGTTGCATAAGTATATATATATATATATAAGTATAAATTGGCGAGCTATGTATCTTATATTTATCCATAATTTATATCTATCTTATAGTGACCGGAGATTATATACGAGTGCTGACTTTTAATAAATTAAATATCCAAATTAGCAATCATAATCTCCAATCACTATAAGATAGATGTAAATTATGGGCAAATATAAGATATATAGCTCTCCAATTTATGCTTATTAATTTTTATGTTAGCAAAATCTTTGTCAATGCTTTGGCTTGAATGGGTTTCTTCCTATGAACAAAAAATTGACTCAGTGATTTTCAGTTAGCCTAATAAGGAAAATACATCATATTAATTCATCATCTTAGATTAACTTGAAAAAGACCTTAGCTAGCTATTATTGGTATTTGGTAAACGTTAGCTAGTCATATGTGCACGCTCTTTGTACATAAATTTCAATATATTGACGTGGTCACGTTATTGTAACCAACACACTACAATGTTTTTCGTAAATGCCTCTTAAATGTCGCTTAGATCCCAAAAAAACGATGCTAGTTATTGTAATGAAATTAGTATAAAGCACACTGCAGAATCTATATATATAATCCATATTTATAATGATCTAACGATAAATTTTTTTGCTATCCAACGTGCAACTAATTGTACCATATTATATATGCATACGTACATAAATACACACACACACACACACACACACACATATATATATATATATGTATGTATTTATTTATTTATTTATTTGTACTTTGAAAATAAATTTCCGCAAGACAAGGATGGCAAACTTGCGTGGAATAGAAGATATAAAATGAACCACATGCCAAGGTGAAAATCATTTTACCTTAAGTTACAATTGAGCCGAGTCCGGTAAAATCTCAACATGTTCAAATTTGGCTAATTTGTTTATAAGGTTTGCTCTATTTAATTAGTCTTATTTTACCGAGCTTAAATTTATTCATGAATATTTTGAGCTTTTTATGCCTATATAAACACCATTTGTTATTAATCAATCAAACGTTTGAAAATACATCATTAACTCGAATGTGTTACAAAGAATCACAAAGTAAGAACTATATATACAATAGAGGAATATATCAAATAATTATCATTATATAGATTTTTCAATTTAATATCTCTCATTAATATCAAAGATTTTTTTATAGTCTCATTAATATAAAAATTAAAGCTTATGTTACTTTCGCTCTAATCACAATATGTGACTACATAATTTTTTGAGAAATGAGTGAATAGTTTTTTTTACAAGTATTCGCATAGTCTTTTGATAAATGCACTTAGCAATTTAGCAATCAAGTCGACATATACATAAATTTAATTTATTCTGATATACTAATGCCAATCATGCAATCTCCTAATATTTTTTCATAATATATACATAGATCTATTATGAAGCAATTAAATTCTAAAAATACAATCTTCACTCTAATCTCTTTCCATAAATAAATACTCGAAAATAAAACAATGGATATCAGAAACAAATATCATATAATTTTTTAATCAAAAAAAATATTATGAGAAGTCATAACTAATAAAATTTATCATACAAGGATTCCACAAAACTTAAACTTCTTAAAATATATAACTTATTAAATTGTATTATTTTATTTAAAAAATACTATAATAGAAATTATCTTAACCCAATTTTTTTTTAAACATATAAAACATATATCTATAACATATAAAAAAAACCGATTCTGTGATATGGAACAAAATTATGAAAATTATTCTTTCATCTATTTTTGCTTTATTTGTAACAAAAGTCTGCATAATCAATTGATAATTGCACTATAAATATAAGATTTTTAAATAATAAAATTTATCATAATAGAATTTTATCAAACCTAAATTTCTTAGAAAGCAAAATTTATTTAAATTGTGTTATTTTATTCAAACTTTTACCATAATATAATTGTTCTAAACCTAATATTCTTGAAAACATATACAACATATAGATATATAACATATTGCAAAACCAACTCAATGCATTGGAGCAAAAGATTAACAATCAATTTAAAAAAAATGAAATTTATTTATGTTGAAAATTATATTTTTATTAAGTCAATATCAGTTCACAGATTAAATTTTTTATGCTTTTAAAAAAAAATTATTCATGTTGGAGAAATTATATATATGAAAGTCGTCCTTCTATCTATTTTCGTGATATTTTCGACAAGTGTACTAATAACTATTGATATTTGTTCTCGAAATTTAGAAATTGAATAATAAAACTCATCATGATATATATCCATCAAACCAAAACTTCTTATAAAATAAAATTTATTAAAATTCTATTGTAATTTTATTTATATATAATATCATAATAGAATTTCTCTAAAACTAATATTTTTGGAACTACATAAAACGTATTGCTTTAAAATATATACAAAAACCGACTTTAAATATTGAAACAAAAGTATAAAAATTATATTTAAAAAAATGAAAAAAAAAACTATAGATTTAATATGTTAATGTCAGTTTATGGGTGAAAATATACACATTGTTTAAAATTTAAGCATACAATTATATTAAAAAAATTAATCCACAATTGATATATACTAAATTCATTATTTTACGTATGGCAAATTTATAAAAAAAAATTATTATAAAAAACTTAAAATTTAAAAATAAAATATTTTCATACAATTCCTGTAATATACGCTAGTTACACAATATGTATGTAATCTTAGTCAACTTTGACTGGGTCAATCACAAACACAAAAACTTATTATCCATGTCTCATATTCTCGTCCTGTCAACAATTCCGTAGCAAACTTACGTACACAATCTATCTAATAGATAATGTTGAATAATAAGAAGCCTATTTACATTGGATGGGACCCTTTTAATTTATAAGATACTTAGAAACTTAAAGATGTACTAATGTTAATAATTATGCAATGTATTTCAAATATTTGCATATTCCATCCGCTACACTATTCTATATATTCCATCATCAATATATGCTAAAATATAATTGGAGGTAAAAATAGTAAAAGAGTATAAAGGACATTATGATATTGAACAATGAGAAACATAAACAGTCCAAAATTCTGCTTTTTTTAATTTAACTTAATTAAACTTTTATTATCCTTTAGAAAGTTGATCAATCAAAAAAGAACAAAAAAAATTGCAAAATATTATTTGTATATTTGTTTAAATAAAAACAGTAGTGAAAGTTCAAATTCAACTAGAAGAGGAGGGAGGGTATTGGTCGGATCCGGTCCAAGGTGGTGGAATAATCAACCCACTGCCAGAACTCTGATCATGTGGCGGCCGCGAAACACCCATTTGTTGACCAGAAAATAGCAGAGGATACGACGAAGAGGAAGTGCTCGTTGATGACGACGAGCTTAAATTTTGTGAATTTAATTCATAAATCATTTGCCCAAGGAAACTCTGCTGTGGAAAGTCCACACTACCCTGCAGCAGCCGCGAGTACTTCCAGTAGTCCCTCGCCGCCACATCAGCAGTGGAAGGAGATGGCTGGTGGAGCGTTGACGATGGAAAATGGGTTTCCGGAGGGGGACCTCCGGCAGTCGTGAGAGGGGCAGTTGGCGGCAGGATGAGGTGTGCATTTTCTGGGAAGTTGAGCTTAGCGCGGTTACCACGGAAGCGAAGCGCGGCCACGTCATAGGCATGGGCCGCAGCCTCGGCGGTGTCGAAGGTGCCGAGCCACACTCGGGCCGCCTTGTGTGGGTCCCGGATCTCCGCAGCCCACTTGCCCCATGGTCGTTGTCGGACGCCTCTGTATTTGCGTCTTTGCTCGCCTGTCTTGTCACATGGCGATGTGTCAGCGGAGGGAGTTTGCGGTGGTGCAGTGGCGGCCGAGAATGGTGCGGTAGTGGTTGAGACCTGTTCGGTTGCTATTTAATCAAGGACAAGTTATATTCATTTCAACAATGTAATATTATTATTACCTACGGTTGTGCTAGCCATATCTGCGTACATCACAAATCAACAATTATTTAGCTGCACAACAACATTTGTTATGTGTCGTATCGAGAAAAATTTAATAACGTAGGAAGATAAGTAATCAAAATATAAGCATTTATAATTTAATTGTTTTTTCACAAGGAACTCTCCTTATTTACATTCAAAACCCCCCCTCCTCCCCATCATTGAAGAAGTGTTTTTATTCCCCATGTTTCGTCAACAAATAATTATATAATTATTTAGGTGGTTAAATTACTCTAATTTATTATTTTATCATATTTGTAATAAAAACAAAAAAAAAAGACAATTCGTGGGCTCCGAACATCATACCTTCACATTCTTTACTTGAGATTTTAAAGGACCTTCACCACCCCACATAATTTTTAAGTGCGAAGAATTTTGATGTTAAATTTTTAATATAAAATTTTAGTATTAAATTATAGTGTAAAAATATTTTTACTATTCTATAACTCATTTTTTCCTTTAAGTATATCAACATACTACATTAGTGAAATAATTGATCTTAGCTCAAATTAATTTCAGAAAAATCAAATATCCACAAAAAAAAAAAAAAGTGCGATAAAACAGAGTTAATTATGTACTAACCTGCGGTAACAGAAGAAAAATCTCCACCCTTAAAATCCGTAAACCCTCCATAAACCCGTTGAAACTCTCTCCTCTCCTCTCTCCCTCTCTTCTGCCCACCTGTGCTTGAAGAAGAAGAACCCAAAGGAGAACCAAATGAGTAAATACCAGAACTAACCCTACTCTGTTCCGGCCTATAAATCCTCTGCCCGGAGACAACATGTGTTAAAGCTGTCACCATAGCGGACATCTCCCCTGACCGGTCAAAAACCGGAGACTGCCAACGTGGAGTATCCTCATCATCGGCGGCTGAGAAGCTGATGTACATGCCGGGAGAGTCTTGTGGGTCCGCCATTTACAAAAAGCACATGAACCGATACCTCAGTACGGTTTGAGACAAACCCGTAAGATCTTTCAACGGGATAATAATACCTTTTGAGCTTTTTCTCAACTTAGGTGGAATATTTTGAGAAAATACGATTGACTGATTTTGGGGCGAAACAATAATGCACCTTCTTCTCAAATTCTTCAAAATTTCCAGAAACTGAAACTACCCTTGTGATTTTCTGAGTAATAGTGAAACACTTTTGAATTTCTCCTCAAATTTGTTGGAAATTCGGAATTTCTAGCGATGAAAATGGACCCATTCGATTTTCCCACGAAATTATAGAACCTTTTTATCAAATTCTCCCGAATTTTTAGAAAAGGAGATTGACCAAGATAATTTTCCGGAGAAAAATAAAACCTTCCATGTGAAACTATAGCTAGATTTTCAATTCTAATGAAGCTTTGTTACCCGTCAAAAGCAGTGGAGATTACTCATACTATAATTTGTATTTGCGGGAGATACTCACCGATTTTGCTTTGGATAGTATAATTTTGATGATGCCAAAAAGATGCCCTTTCGCCGACTCTGTTCTTATTTTCCTACTAAAATTTTTACCGAGTGAGGAGGTGTTATATGCATACCAAGGTATGTATTCTGGAATTTTGTGAGGAGAGAGATGGTGTTATATGTATACTAAGGTATTCTGGAATTATGTGAGGAGAGAGGGAGGGATTTGGTGGCTGATGTTTGAATTGAATTCTACAAACTATGTAACATTTATTGTCCTTATTTGATTGAAGACTAATGATATTCCAATGCAAAAATCTTCACATTTAGTTACAAATAACATTAATTCAGTTATCAATGCAATAAGCTTACAAATTATTGATAATTTACATAAATAATTATTAAATTCACTCTTTCAGATATCCAAAAACTATTAAAACATTTCTTTTTTCTGGTGTTTAGCCTATTGAAAATTTTTAATGGAGAATTGATATTTAGAAGAAGGATATATTTTTATTGCTGGAACTTTTTTGGCCTCGTTACAAATGAGCAACATTACACTTATTTATGCTGCTCCTCACCCAAAATGAATGATCGAGATTTATTCAATGCAATAGCTCACATTATATATCTAGAATTCTTTTCAAGATTTTACAAAAATATCTAATATATTTTAGGAAGAGATCTCTAAAAGAATTATAGAAGAAAAAATCTAGATATATATAATTTTATTTTTTTTTTTACCTGGGTTTGTAGGCTACATAAGACAAAAATGAGCTTAACTTATTAATGTAAGTCCAAATATAAACATGCTCCAAATAAAAGAACGTAAACAAGCTAATTGTGATCTAAACTAAGTTTAATTTTCAACATAGTTATTGTAAAATTTAATGAGTTACTCCTTCTGTACATAAATGATTTATCTTCTCTGTTCATAAATAATACATGCATTTTATTTTTTTTGGTGAAAGCTCCATCATTACAAAGCAAAAGCATTACCAAAATTGCTCCTCAAAAGAATTAAGTGAAGAATAAGACAAAAATAATGATGATTATTTTGGTTCTTTGTATTCAATTTAAATATTAAAAACTTTAATTTTTCAATTTGACCACATCAATGATTCATGGACAAAAGAAGTACACCATATTAAGCCATGGTAATCATTAAACTAAAGAAAAAGACAATAGAGTTACCATTGGTTTATAGCTTTCAAATTTAAAATTCACTTTTTTACTGGATTTTCTAATTAAATCAATTATTTATAAACAATTACTACAGTTTACTTGGGCTTGAATGTATTGTTGGGCTCGCACGTGAACCCATAACAAGAAGCCTTCTGTGTCAATTTGATTTCCTATAATGCAATATGTCACATTTAATTCCACGTGTTGTTACTAACATCCTGTGAAAAGTTCAATTTATTTTTATGTGACTTCGGATACGAGCGTTGTTGCTTGCAAGCTACTTGAGCTTAACTCCTTAAAACATTACGCTTGATCTCAACTCGTAATATGCTACACTAAATCTCCACTTATAAATTATATTTTGATGATTCCAATATGTATATTCATACGTATTCACATTAAATATGTAATTATAGTTAAATCATCAATTATATAACGGTAAGAAGAATTTTTGTTTTACAGTTAATGGTTTAAAGAAAGCCGTGTGAATGTGTTAAATATTTAGCTATACAATACATTGTTTTTGAAATTAGCTATGAGTACAATTTACAAATCAAAATCACAATAGTTGATTTTTATATGTGACTACAAGTCAACGAACTAATGAATGATTTGAAAATATCCATTGAAAGGGGGGAAAATTATCCATAATAAGCTAATAGGAATTTACCATGTCAAATATAGGTATTAGGTGATACAGTCATGTATGATTGAATAAAATCTAATACAATGATGCACAATGCAATACATTATGCTTATATGCCACAAAATACATATTTCTATGGTCAAAACACGTTTCTGTTTTAACATTTGAAAAGAAAACTAAGAGATCATTAAATTCAAGGCATTTGCTGGATTTGGAAAATTGTACACCATATAAATGAACTTTCTAATGTCAAGTTAGAAAGTTTAAACTATATTATAATCCAATGCCAAAATCTCAAGATACTTTCATCCATCCTATTTTAACAGTCACTTTTTTGTGTCCCACAAAAATTAGAAAACTTTAATTAATATTGTTAATTTCTAAAATATTTTTATTCTCTTTCTTAATATTTTCCTTTTTAAAGCCACAATTTTGTATAACTCATAATGGATTGAGTAATTAAATGACTATAATAAATAAGAATATTTTAGAAAAATATTTTTTAACTACTTTTAAAAAATAAAAATCGGACTATATATTGAAATACACCAAAAAAATACAAATCGATTAAAATTGGACGATAAGAGTATGATTTAGGTGAATAAACTGTCCAATTTTTGAATAAGGGACCCTTAATAAATTTTGCATTTAATTTCCACCGTCCCTATACTTGTACATTTAAATAGAAATTAATAATCATTAATGATGATGTTTAAATTTAGGTAAAATAGAAAGCTAAAGGGTTCCAATAACTTTATTGAGAGGATGCAATTAAAGCCTAGCTGTCCTCCTATCATTAAATGCTAGGGCCCCTCATTTTATTTATTTCCTTGAATTCTTCAAATCCCTCATTAAATTCTTTCAAAGCTCCTCATTAATATTCTTTGAATAATACTATTAGTAATTTATTGCACACATTCAACCTTATAATATCACATTAAATTTAATGATTTTTCAATATGTAATCAATTTATAAGCTAAGGGGTCAAATCTCACCCAATGCATTGGGGGTAAACACGTTTTCTTTATTGCATTTAATATTCTTTAAGATCACACTAAGTTTATATTTTTATGAGGTTCACATTTTAAATTTTATTTAGCATTATTTAAGTTGAGTTTTTATTTTTTTTTTCTTTTAAAACATATCTAGCATTTAGCAACTTAGACATTAAGCAATTCATTTTACTTTCTACGTAATAACTAAAAATGTAGTTGGTTGGTAATAAAATTTTCTCTTTGTTAAAAAAAAAATGTATAGTTTTGTATTGACTTGAAAACAAGGTGAACTTTTTAAATTAAAAACATACTACAAGTAAATCCAAGAGTTTAAAATTGTTAGTAAGGACAATTTTTTTTTTTCTAATTTTCTATTCCCTCCACTCTTTTTATCTTTTATTATTCTAGAAAACTATCTTATTTTTATTTTTTTTTTTACACTTCATATATCAAGAGTACATTAACTATTATTTATCTATTTTGTTCATAATATCTCTTAAATATCCAACCACTCCACATATTTATTCAAATTTTAATAAAGAGTAATTTAATAGAATTATTTTATTCTACAATTAAGACTATTTAATAGCTTTTTCAATCTTTGGCAATAAAAGATTAAATGACACAAAATTCATAAAAAGGTGTTGCTGACATTTTATTAAATTTGTAATGATTGAAATATACCAAAATAAAAAATATTTAATTATTTTTAAACATAAAAAATAAAAAGAACCAATTATTTTATTAGTGGATAGAAGCATGAGCATTATTTTATTTCTATGTATAATAAATAAATATAGAGTAATTCCCAATTATTGTCTACAACTTTGCCTGTATATATATATATGGGAACCATCATTTCTCTTTCGCATCCTCTGCCTCAAAAACACTTCTCCTCTCTCTCTCTCTCTCATCTAATGGCAGCTGACGTAAGCTCTCTTATCCGAATAATGAACGGCTACAACAAGGAGGATAATCAGGCCGTCGATTCCTCTTCCGGTGGCGGAAAATCGACGGTCCTGATCACTCGGGACTTGCTCGGAGGTGGGAATTGCCGTAGTACGGAATCCACTGAATTAGACCTCGATTTGGATGTCCCCATGGGCTGGGAAAAGTGTCTCGATTTGAAGGTACAAAAATTATTAATATTAATATGAAAATAATAACAAATTTGAAAATATTATTTTTCAATATATTGGTGTATTTGTTTTATTTTGATAAAAAAAAATATATTTTTTAATAGAAAAATTGTGAATAGTATTGATAGCATTTTTCAGGAAAAAAAAAATTGAAAATAGAAAGTCTGCCGCAGGGGACTATTTCCCTTAATTTCTCATTTGAGAAATTTAAGAAGAGAGAAACCCTGGAACGAATGCTCTAATTCTTATTTTAGAATCAGTATTACGGTTCAACCATAGGATTTGTTCATTTGTAACTTTTAAACAAATAAATAATTTTTTCGACATGTGATGAAAAGAAATTGAATGCTTACAATTTTAAAATTTAGTGCTTATTTAGACTAAACAATACATAAGCTCAAATTCAAATTAGTTTAACTAAATGTTGTCCAAATTTTAAGGAAAAAATTTGATAAACTTAAGAATTTAAAAATTGTAATCATACAAATCCATAGTTAGAGAATTCACACTAGCTTTTTTCTTAAATCCCTTTTTCTTTCTCAAATGCAAAATAGGAAGCAAAAATGTCTAATCTAGTGTTTTTGTTTTAGGAATTGGTACAGTGACTTTCTTCGATGAGAAATTCACTATTAACAATTTCTCTTTACAAATATTAATTTTGTCCCCCCGCATAATAAAAGAAACCAACATATTTGATAAACAATTTAAAAAATATATATAGCTG